>JAEAOA010000768.1:6465000-6590000 GCA_016746295.1 Potamilus streckersoni | reverse complement strand
CAACTTTACCAAAATATGCACATAATAAAATTTAAACTTGTATGTGTAATAGCAATTGAGAATAATTTCAATTGTTGCAGGTTTTCTGTGCTGTTATATTTACAAATATCTGTTAATACTTCCTCACTTATGTCAATCTCATATCTGACTTGTTAAAAAAGATGAGAAAGCAACAGCAGAGATAAAGAATACAGACCACTGCTGACATGCATTGTGTAATGTCATGTAATAGTGTTCTAACACCATATAATCTCTGAGATTTATTGCAATATGGCATGTGTGCAATCTAAGGAATACTTAGGGGACTGGGTTCTTTCTTTATCTCCAAGTAACTTGCCTCTCTTGGCTAAATAGTTTTTTCCTCACTGAAACATGGCAATATTTTGGAAATGTTTCTTAATGTTCATCACTTTCTGAGGAAGAAGAAAATTTTATTTCAAATCAATGTTTTGAAACTATATTCATATTCTGATCATCTTGATCATTTTCAACACATATTTTTTATGCTACATTTAGGACAATCTAATGAATAAGAATACTGGCAACTGTTCTGATTTAGGAAAAATTAAAACATTTCAGCAGCAACTATTTTTGCGATTCCCCAGCAACATTTGACACTGAAAATTGCTGTTTTTCTGGTTACTTTGATGAAAGTTATTTTAAGAAAGCAATGCAACTGACAGAAAAATCTTTTAAATACTGTGCTGGGCAATTTAGTTTTGATGTTTAATGGCAAAGCAATACATGATGGCTCTTTACTGCCAAAACAATTAAGATGATACAATGGTAGGATTCAATCCTGTTCCCTTTTAATCATGAGTCCAGCACTCTAACCATGATACCACTGTAGCTCCCTATATAAGTCAATAAACAATGATGTGTACTGCTGTAAAATGCATGACGATGTGTTCTTAGATTCTCCTCCTACAAGGACAAATCCACACAATCAAAATTTAGATACATTTTTTTTTGTCCACAAATGCCAAAACCCTCAAATAGGTTAACATACATGTATATTTATCATTCAGTTCTGAAAGTATTATTAAGGTATTTATTGTTCCAAGTATGTTGCCATACAATGCAATTAGTAAGTAATCAGAAATTAATTGTAAAACTGAGCCATTTTGCAGAATGGTACTATTCTATAATTACCAACATGTTTTGTGTTGAGGTCTGCACAACGTTATGTCACTTATGTGTTATTTTTAGATGCAAATCCAATTTGTATTAAAAAAGAATGATTATCCTTTAACTAAGGTAAGTAATATTCATAATGTGTACACAAATATCCTACATGTGATTTATAAATGTCAACATGAAGACACACTCCATGACCTTCTTGAACTTGTATCTCAGAAAAACCAATTTAATGCCTTGTAGAATCATACAAATATATTATTTAAAATATAGAAATATTTACCTTAAAACAATACTGAATCTTTATCAAATTTTCTGATTTTGCAAGTTGTCCCACACCTACTTTATCGTCTGCTATCCAACAAGTCAACTTGCGGCTAGAATGAGATTCTCAAGAAATTCCCAGTACAGTATATAGTCTGCTTCTATATTTTTTTATTAATTTTTTTTCCCATAAATGAGATGTTTTAAACATATTACATCCTATTCATTGTTGTTTCTCTTCCAAGTAATATTTTATTTTTATAAACTTGAATTTTTACAAAATATTTCTACAAGATTGGTTTAATTTTCTTAATATCTCTTGGCATTTTGTGAAATTGTTACATTGAATTTTTTCTAAAACTTGCATAAATCTGACCTAATTACTCGAATGAAATGCTGACAGAAGGAGTCCAAAGTAATGTATTTCATTTTCATAACCCGATGCATAAACATATCTTTTAAAGTTATGTTCAGAATAGGTAGACAAGAGTCATGAATACACATGAGTGGAGTGGTATCCCGTGTCCAAAATTAATATTATTTTGAACAGAACATTCTGCTGACAACTGCCTCTTCTCAAACGGTAAGTATTGAGTATTTTATTTTTGTCATTATGTCGAATTCAGTAAGCGTTCTACGTCAATATTGGTGACGGAAACCTTACGTGCGCTGAAAAGCCCGATAGCGGTGTAGTATTTTAGTGTTATATTTCAAACCCCTCATCCTATACTAACAAAATATAAAGGAAACCTGAAAATTGGTAAAACTCATTTCCAAATTGGCTTTCGATCTGAAAAAAGAAAAATATAAACACTGGTAGATGACAGGCTCATATTGAGAGTAATGCAAATGTCTATGTATACTAAATTGTGGACACCCGGCAGTGCCCTTCGCATTACACGTTACCGTGCCAAGATAGTTCTCCAAGACTTTGAGCATTGTATTGGTCATGACGATATTATTACATTTTGAACTCACACCTGTCAAAAAAAAGGAATTTTGAAAAAGCATATAAAACCTACTATTTTGAAGTTTAAAGCTGCTTTCACGTTGAAACGTACACATGCTGGACCCCCTGCAAGCCAAATAAATGACGTCGAATGCTTATTTGTCAATGGCCGAAGAAAGCAAATGGATCCCGAATCTGGTTCTCACTCTTTGTTGAAAATATACGCAGCTTTCCCAGTTTCGACCTACGGGACGTAACTCCTTAAACGTTCCGCAAACTAACTACAGTTATTTTTCCTATCTGAGCAAATTCTGTAAGATAATGCGATGCAGCCTACCAATCTCATGGACCTTTTCGTGCATAAAGGTCAAAAAGCATATTGCATATGCGATAAGAACACGAAACGCATTATTTTGATTCTTCAGGGAAATGTAGTTTGTCCACATCGTGTATATCACATACGTTGATATTTTAGTCTAAGTTCGGAATTTCATTTTCAAATGCACACGTTACATGAGGATGAAGCAGAAAGATTGAGAGACAGACAGACAGTTTTTGCACTTAGTGCTGGATTATCTTAGTAGCAAAAAAAAAGCATGTGCTTAGAGCCCCGCACTTTCAAGGGTCTCACGCTAAATGCTTTCAAGCTATCCATTACCTACATGTAAACAATACTATTACTGAAAAGTCGGACATGTGTCGTATTATCTGACCTTATAGCAAATGAAAAAATACAGTAACATTACTATCCAAGTAAAAAATTGTTTTAATATCTAATGGGTTTTTTAAATCTAGGATCCCTTTATATCATATGCTAAAGGTCCCGCACTAACTTAATCCAACATTGTTTGTACGGAGCAAAATATTTATGAAATCTTGATCTAATCACAAGGGTTCGTATTGTTGTTTACAGTTTAACTGTTAGTCATACATATATTATAAAATAATAATGGCAGTTAAATTGTAAGCAATGATAAGAGCCCCTGTGGATTTAATAATGTAGAAATCGTATGAACCAACTGGTTTAATATTGCATTGAAAACGTATATCCTGTAATTTTAAGTCAGATAAATATTAGTCCTCTAAATCAACTCCACTTCCACAAAGAATGTGTGATTCTGATGGATGATATGTAGGTATGATGTCATCCGTTCATTAAATGTGCAATGCAATGCATGCAATTCTTTCTGGAACACACCAGTGTACGCTTTTGACACTTAAATGGTCTCAGAACAGGTGGTTTTGCTTTCAAGTCGCCAAACAAATGATTTGTTCGAGAAATATAATGTACATGTCACCCTCCCCACCCCACCCCCAAAAAACCCATTCAACCAATGGTAGCGCATCAGCCGCGAGAAATACTATTAAGTGTATAAAATGTGCACTGAATGTCCAAACAAAATTGCTTGCAGATTCTTGCAGGTCTTAATGAAAAGGCGACATCATCCAGGAAACCCCCAGTCAATAGCATTACCGTTATGGGGCTGATTAACAGCCTGTATTAGTACTGTATTGAGGAGTTATTGGAAATAAAATTCCCTGTCTGTTTAAAACTGTTGTTGGTCTCAGAGATATAAAAAAAATATTCAAAATTAATTTTACTTGATATGGCAGACAACCTGATTTAAACAATTGTACATACATACATACATACATACATACATACATACATACATACATACATACATACATACATACATACATACATACATACATACATACATACATACATACATACATACATACATATGTTTTTAAATGACCTATTATATCTGAATAGTCCAAACACTATATAATTCCAATGCATGATTGAATTAAATATACGAATACCTTCAAGCAAACACAACTAGATGTCTTCCAACACTAATATTAATACTAGGAATGTATTACATTCAAGTAAACAAATATTTTATAGACAACTAAGACGCAATACTAATGAGTCACATTTTCATTCTAAACAAGATCAAGTTATTATCACTAGCCAATCAAGAATTAGGTCAGCAGTTTTTTTAAGACGTTTTGTACTGAAGTCAAATCATAATCAACATGCTTATGGTCAGTAAGAGTACAATCTGACATTGAAACTATGATTACAGGAATGAGGTCATAACCCATTCATAAAGATTAGTATTTGAAATGCTATTAACTAAATATAATAAAGATTAGTATTTAAAATGTTATTAACTAAATACCATTGCAAACTAATATCATTACAATAATATGAATATTATCGATATACATTATATATATATATATATATATATATATATATATATATATATACATTATATATATATATATATATATATATATATATATATATATATATATATATATATATATATAAACTGACAATTTCTTTCATAATTAAAATTCAATATCTCTCATCTTTTGGGAAAGGTTTCACGTGTGAAACTTTTCTAACTACACTTTTTACATTTTTGGAAGACTCGCATTTAGCCCTACAACGAAACAAATATGCTGCTCTACGGTGACGGCGGCTTCATCAAAGGCATTTGACCGCATTCCCCAAAGGCTCCTTCACGGGTAATTGTCAGCATTTGGACTCTATTAATTGTAAAGGTAAGGACTCTGGTAATTTTCACCTATGGACTCTGGTAAGTGTTAACGTAAGGACTCTGGTATTTATCACATACGGGCTCTGAGACTCATCAGGAAACAATTACTGCAAATCAAGTTTCTAGACCAAGACATCGTGCTAAAGTAGGCAACTGAATGAATTTCACGACTGGTGTACGTAAAGGTATACCTCGCGGTTTAATATTTGGACCCACACTCTTGAATATTTGTATTAATGAAATGAATGGTATGTTCTTTTCCCGAAGATAATTATAATCTTTACAACTAAATTAATGACCTAAATGTTATGAAATCTACCACGGAAAATTACTGCATATATTTCAACAAATGGTTTTCGAGAAAAATCGAGTAAATAAATAAAAGCTAACGTTTTCGAAAATGAGCTTTCCGTAAAATCTTGGGTCCAATATATTTAATTCACTATTATTTTTATGGAGAAAAAAAAGTAACGTTAAAAGGATAGTAATATGACGGGGAGTAGAAATTGATTGGAGAATCTTTGAATGTCAGGAATGTTATTTGAATTTTAGTACTTGGGTGATTTTGTAGTAACAACAATTATTAATAACAAAAGGACGAGACAGCGACCTACTTTAATATACTCATTAGTGATCATTGATACATTTTTTTGGCATCATTTGAATGTCTAGTCTGGACAATGTTGGTACAATTGCAAGTTCACTCCCTTCCCTTATAATTCAGAAGTCAATTAAATAATAACCAGGACCGAGGTGATTGCAGTTTTCGATTTTGATAAAATAATAATAATTTTACAAAATTTTCATTGCTGGATAAGCAATTAGGAAAACAATTATTGTTGTAAGCATGCACACCACGAGCTGGCTCAAACAATTCGTTGGAGACTGTGGAATAAGAATACCAAGAGGCGCTAGAAAAGCAGATTTACTTACCCTATTAGATTTCATGGAAGAGTCACGACAGGTTATGAGACAAATTCCGGATGAACTTCGTGTGGTTCAAGGCAAACTGTGAACCAGGTCAGATCATCCGCACGTGTCTCTAGAAAAAAAGAATGCCAAAGAGGGGCAAGAAACACTGCCATACTAGCGTTATTAGTAATCGCCCATGAGCCGCATTTAACCGTGAGGCAGCTTCATGCAACAACAGCAACTCAACTTTTACCAGGATTCGTTCACGGGCCATGAGAGATAAACATGACCGCCCCCGTTTCACAGCTATGGCTTATGTATATCAACGACCCTAAGTCCCAGAATCGAAGTTTGTACAAATGCGATGGTAACTTCAAAGATTACCGGGTAATGTTCCCAGATCAATAAAAGCTATGTAACGATGTTAAGATGAGTTTATAACTATCTTATTAAAATTGCAGTACATGGGTAGAACAAAGATGCAGTACAAGTCGAAGGTAAACATTAATTTCGTTGTGGACTTTGTCAAGCCAATTTCGTTCGCGTAAGGTCCAAAAAGAACAAAAATCATGCGCGGATACTTTCGCATTGGTACTTTTGTGATCTTGAACAGTAAAGACACCGATGCCATCTATAAAGAAATGACAGAAGATATTGGGTATTACACCCGAGTGGGTTCGGGATGAATTCTTTCCAAGTGGGTAGAAATTCTTGTTGCTGTTTACCCGTGCAGACCTTTTCATGGGTCGTCTTATATTCTAACCCCAAAGTATGCTCCAAAGCGGACATTGATAAACGTGAGAAAAGATGACAACCAGTGTTTCTAATTGGCATTTTTTTTAGGTCTGCGCTGTAACAACTACGTGATAATACCGACAGTACCTGAGTTGATTCAAGTTACGTAATATACGGTTTATAAGACCATACTCAAAAAGTTTGTAAACTCAACACCATTAGCTCGCAGTTAATGTGTTCACTTGGGACCAAGGCTTGAATATGAATGATTTGCTTGATTGAAATGTCTGGTCCATAGGCAAGACACCAATACTTGTGAATAAAAAGTCTTCTTTCCATGTTTGTTTGCCTGCACAGTAAGTACCATAAAAGAAACATTTCGTGTCGACTTTGCTTACATGTATTCACCACACAACAGCTGCCTCTCAGTCCGGGTTATTTTAATGCGTGGAATCTCCAACAAGTTGCAGCATACGACCCGGCAAGATAACTCTGAAATACATCGCAGTGCTACGGAAGATGAATATCCTGTTTGTGATTTACGCGGACTGAAAATGCTTGAACAATCCAGTGGAAACCGTTGCAGTTCCGTCTAATGCAACACAAATTACTGCACAAGTCCAATGCGGACTTTAGTAGATTGTAGTCCGATGAGATGGAGCGACAAAGCTGCCAATGTTATACCGTGGCCAGGACCCGGTTGAGGAGTTCCTTTCATCGTTCAAGGTTTTGGATTTTGACCACCTTATACAGTGTACCAATGAGGCTAATAGTTCTTATCTTAATTTCACGATCAAATTTGATCGTGACCGCCTTGTCCAGCTGGGCTGGGCTTGATGGTCATGGATTTTGGACCACCTAATTATATGTAAGTTTAATGAGGTAGCAGAAAATTCCTCTTCTCTAATAGGTTACGAATGTTTTATGTTCGTTGCCACCTTCTGTGGCGGGGCCTAATGTCTTAGGCCTAGAGCATTCTTATATCCAAAGATTCCTGGGGTAGGAGTTTGTTATTACGCATATGACTATAATTTAACCCCGTTTTATAAAAAAAAAAGTAGAATAGAAAGTAGATCGATATAGATTATGTTAGGATGGAGTATATTATTAGTTAGAGTAGTAATTGGCATGATTTTTAATGGTTTGAAACGTATAATTCTCTACATTGTAAATTAATTCATTTATTTTCAGAGATTGAAGATATATGTTTATTTATTTAAATCTTTTATTTTCGAACTTATATATGGGTAATGGGGGAATCTTCCTCCAGTTAGGGTGGGTACGTGAGCACTTGTGCTGCTAGTTAAGCTAACCCACTTTCACAACACCAGTGGAGGATTCCCCCCCCCCATCAACATTCTGTATTAATTGTTTATATTTGTAGTGATGGTGTATTGTTAATTGATAATGTTACTTTATTGCGTTTATTATGTTTATTGTGCTTATTATATTTATTGTGCTTGTGTGTGTGTGTGTGTGTGTGTGTGTGTGTGTGTGTGTGTGTGTGTGTGTGTGTGTGTGTATAATTTTATCCTAATTCAGAAATAGAGATCAAGTTGATATTACTATTTCATAGTTTAATAAATTCGGGGTAGGTTAATAGGGCTTGTAAGTTTCTCTGGTTATTTATAGAATTTTAGTCTTTCGTTCTTGTATATCTGTTGATGACGTGTTAGATGGCTTCAGAGATTAGGCAATGTGGGCAGTTTGTGCCTGTAGCACCAGTACTTGCTAAACGCTGTCGAGACCACGAACATAACATTTTCCCAGTTTTTAATCGTATTATTACCTATGGTTTATTGGGGTTCACCAATTTGGAGACCTTGATATTTTTGCTTAATTGATTTTGTATATAGTAAAGTGTACGACTTTTCTGGCTATTGTCCCATTCCCTTTGCCATTTTTCGTTGGTTGTTTTCTTAATTATAATAAGGTGTATTTCCTGAACGCCATAATCCAGTTGCAAGATGTTGATCTTTGTCGGCCCTTTCATGTCCATGAATATCTGTGTTAGAAGGAATAACCATGATCTCTATAATACAATTTTTAAATTTCAATTTCAAATTTTATGAGAGCATTTCTTCATTTAATTAGTTTTTCCCTACTTAAGGAATTTCCCGATTCCAGAGAACACAATACATTAAGTGAGTCGCCAATTACAACGGCTTTATTATACCTGGAGTTATGAATCCATTTGAGGACTTTAAATAATTGCCATAATTTCCACGATGTATATAGAGCAGTTATCAGGGAGACTCACACTCAGCGTGGCCCCTCCCTCCGACATCACGATTGCAGCCACTGTGCAAGCGGTGTGAGAGGACCTTGAACATTCGGTATATAATTTAAAAATCCTCTGTATTTATTTTTTTTTTGTCTGTCTCTGATAGTATTTTTGCCCTTATATCAAGTGGGTTTTTTTTCTTGTTCGGTTCTATATTTTAATACATTTAGTTAATTTTGGGAGTTGTACATATCCATGTAACAACGACGGGGAACTTATTTGTTATTCCTGGATGTATTGCATCCCTAGTTCTTTGACTAGTTCATGGATCCTTTCCCCTCCCCCTGGATGTTTGGAACCAACTTGTGACTGAAGCGTACCTTACACCTCTATATGACAGGCCTGGTGGGATGCGATACATCATGAATTGAGATTCTCGTAGCGAATCTGAGAAGTTCCTCTCGCCTAAGTTTGAGTGGTGGTTCTCCTGCTAAGATTATAGCTCTTTACCAGATGTGCTCTTGAGTGCACCGGTGCATAAAGCAAGAGTTTCATATAGAATAATGTCAATTTTTTAAAAGATTGGTTGTGCTGATGCATGTTATTGACATCCACAGTCAGTTTGGGATCGAATTAGAGTTCGATTTAGTGTGAGAGTCTGTCCTGATCGGCTGGTTGGTTGATTTGAGAAGGTAGTAGCTGAGTCTTATATCAGGTTTATGTTGAGATTTGAGTTGAATATTGCGGGATTATCGTGTTATCAATTTTGTGTTTGCCACTTTTGTAATTCGAATCACGTATATAAAGTTGTTAATTTTCCTATTTCTCAGATGATTTAGGATATTGTGTACATATAATACTTTAATTCTTAGAAATAAAACCTAAGTCAAAGTCAAATGGACTTAATCCTCTTTACAGTCACAATTGTATTATACAATAATTTTGATCGGTGGGTCAAAAAGATCAAATTCGGTTTATCTTTTATGAGGGTAATTTCTCATAAACTTCTTTAATTCTTGCTGTGCAGAGGAAGTACTAATAACTTAAAAATGTCCTTGTCCACGGTTAGAGAGACAGACAGACATAAATAGTTCAGACTCTCTTAAAGGAGGTGTCATTCATAAAAGTGTTGATTCGACTACATTCTTTGGGGAAGAGGAGGTACGGAAACAACTGTAATTAAGCAAGCTCTCTTTGGGTTCTGATAAAACTAATTTTATTGAAATACTGAACATATAATATTACATTCCAATATCAATCTACATAAACTTAAATTACGGATATAAGAGATACATATAAACTACGATATTCCTTCAATTACCAACTTCATACATTTGTATAATATCTGCCTTTTAGAATATAATGCAGATAATTAAATATTAAATACATGTACGATAACTAAAGAATATAAAATTGAATATTTTAGACTAATACTGCAATCATTTAGTAGAAATATATTTTACTGAATTTAATCTAAAATACCAAAATATTAGCCTCTATTATTTAAAGAGTATTTTATTTCTGAATTAATTTTAACCAAGTATGAAGTTGGTAGCGGACGTTGCCTTTTCATATATATATATATATATATATATATATATATATATATATATATATATATATATATATATATATATATATATATATATGTGTGTGTGTGTGTGTGTGTGTGTGTGTGTGTGTGTGTGTGGTACAAACTGATGAGAGGCATACTTTGCATTTGATCTAACCTCTATATTGACGAATGTTTTACACGTCGATGTTCTGTCAGTATCATGGGGTATCCTGTAGGACATCAACAATTGTACACTAAAGGATACAAAGTATACACCTCTACGTGTTTGTCTTCGTCTCCATGAGATTCGTCCATGTCGTAAAGGAAGTGTTTGGCATTCGTTCGCCCTCTAAATACATTGTCGATTGTGTCCAGAGGACCGACGTCCATCACGTCCCAACTTTTTGTCAATGCGTCTAAAATCTGGATCCGTTTTGAACATCAACTGTAGTAGTGTTCCCACATTTCTATCACTCGGTATCTTTGTTGTTCTAACTTCCGGCGTCGTTCATATATTTTCTCGTACAATTCTCTGTAGGTAACGTTAGAGAAGGAACCTTTCAAGTGCCGTTGAAATAAGCACCCATTTATTAGTACATGATCTGGAGGTCTTACAAATCACAACAATACTCTGAAATATTTCCAATTATATTTTGGCCCCCGTTTATTGGCATATTGGATCCATTTGACTTCACTTTCGCAAGGAATATAACCATCGCTGGGCATTGGAAGAGTGTCAACTTTTGATGAACTGGGAAGTTTGCGAGTTTTTTTATGGCTAGTGTATTCTTTGTCACGAACTTGTTGCGGTACACTAAGGAACGCGCTTTGACGATCGTACATGCTTTCTTAAAAAGAGCAATACCTCCGTATACCAGAAATAATTGTTGAAAAATTCCAGAATGGCAATACTTTAAAAATTTCTCCCTGAAAAGTCAAAGTTGCTAGAATCGTAAGAGTAGTACTAAACATATAAAGCGTTTTCTTATTCAGATCTGCCTATTATCGCCGTGAGCGTCACGCAAACGCAGAAGAACAGCATACTGATTGTCTATTGATATTTAAAAAAGTGTGGAAAATACCATTTTGTCATTTCAAACGTTTTAGACAATCGATTCAAAAGCATGGCAAAATGACTCGTGAAATCTTTAAATTGTACTTGTCCCGCTTTCGTATGGACAAGTTTGGCTCCGTTCATTCTGACTTTGGAACATTCGGTACCTTATTCTGAATAGCGTTTCAAAAGAAAATGTGCTTCCCATCCCAAGAAATTGCGAGCCATCACGGCAACATAGCTATCGAAGTCTCCCTAATGTTGGGTTTCCTCTTCGCTTCAAGTAGCTCTAAAGAGTCTAATATCCATTGGGCAAAACTGGAAAGAGTGCTTTGTCCTCGAAAGATTTTTTTCCCGTCCTCATGGAATCTTGCTTATTGAGGACAATTGTAAAATATGGTCTCTTTGATGCACTTCTTGCAAGCCCTATGAGTGACGCATAAATTAGGTATGTGTCTTGTCGTCTTGTGCTGTTTTTCCTACTATTCAGGGTTGTATTTTTTAATGCAGCGTCGATGTTAAAAGTCTACTTTTTAGGGACGAAAACGGCGGCGTTTTTGTTCCTGGACAAATGTGTTTCTTGGTGGTGTTTGTGCAAATTATATGTCTACAGGCGGAGCATTATCTCAATAACTGGCAAGCACTTTTCTGACTTAGGACTAATAAAGGTTCGCTTGCAAGAAGAACAGTGAATTAGTTCTTTTCCTTCGGGAATGCAGGTTTAGACGCTAAACAGCACTTGCATCTCCCTCAGCAAATAATGTACTGCTTCCGACTCCAAAACCCTTCGTCACATCTCTTACAGTAATAACCGAATTCGAGAAATCCGATGATACTGGAAATGGCATTGAAATGTTCTCGATGACGATAGACGTGAATATATTTTCAGTCTGGGAAGTCAGATCCTCGAAATACCATTGGTCCGCGAACCACTTGAAACACTTTTAAGCGGGCAACCAAGACGTCTTGAAGTTTTTGCATTTCAGAAATGACACAGGCAGTCTTTTTCAATATGCCTGGCTGCCGTAACATGAGTTCTGCTTCTTTTTGTTGTTTGGCTCTGTCCGATTTTAGAGTGCTATCCCTGACCCGTTTCCATTCTGCAGTTTGGTTCTTGGCTGAATATGTCCGAGCTAAAACGATGGCCCTGGCTAAACGCATGTGGTCATGGCAATTGTTAATTTGTACGAAGCTCTGTTTGGTGCTTCGAATGTAGTCCACCAATAAAACGTTTCTCGTTCCCCGCTTCTTTTCGGAGTGGAAACATAAATTGTATCTTTTCCATTGGTGATGTGAAATTCATCGATATCTTGCTGAATGTGTTGAATTTTGTCATTTCATCCTGACTGAGGGGTTTTCATCCATATTACAAAATTTAATTTTCTATGTTTTACAGGCAGCAGACCTTATACACAGGGTTAGTGTGTCGTACCCTAAGAATGTTCCTTCAATTCTCAAACGGTCAACAAGGAATTGTCAACACAACTTGCCCTTCTGGTCAGAGATTTACAAGGAATCCAAAGAAAGTATGCTTTATGGAAGACGAAGTACTGCCCCTCGCCTCGAGATAAAAGGAAATATACTTACTGAATCTGACACGAGAAAGGACGCTGAGCCAGAGAATGCTCAAATCATTAAAGGAATTGAACGACGTAAAAAAAGAGAGTTAAAGGCCGAAATACGTGTGATCATGGTCTTGAGAAAAGTCTTCATATTTGTCTAAGAAGAAATAGCACAAACAAGGAAGAACCAGCAAGAGGAGGAGAGGTATTGCGAAAACGAAGAACCCATTTTCCTGAAGAAAGGCAAGAAATCCAGACCAAGAGAAGAAATTGAAGACGAGAAAGACCGTATGTCATTGAAGAAATTCAAAACAGAGAAACCGACAGTGAAAGAAGAAAATTTACTTTTGTGATGTTTTTGGGATTTCAGAAAATGAGAATATTCCAAAAAATGTCTCTTTGTCTTGCTTTTTATATTATGGATAAAAAAAAACACACACACACACACAAACACACACACACACCTTTCCATCCTATGTAAAAGGGGCTTCAGCTCTACTTGATTTTGCAATCTTTGAGTAGGATCTCTTTTCTAGAGATGATGGTGGCCCTGCAAAGGACCGTAAAGTGTTTGTTTTTTAATAAACTCATGAACTTAACATGATTATCTTTAACTGTTTAACCTCTTACCACCACAAATTCCTACTTCTTCTCTTACTACTGTTGATGCTTTGTAGTCACTGCGTTGATGGCGTCTCAGTAGTAGGCCATAGAACACAAATAATTTTACTATATATTCTCTACATACGTTTGTCAGTACTGAACTCTCCCCTGTGTGACAATCAATACAAATCATATAATAATCTAAAATACCTTCAAAGATGAATTCACGCTTAAGTTCTTGTCGAGGGTTGACCTGCATTTTTTTTTTTGAGAGGCTGAATTGTAAACAAAACACCATGCAATGGAACACAGATTTCACTTACGGATCAACACCAAGGCCTTGTTACTCACTGTGCAATGCAGCCGCAATACACACAGACAACCATACCATAAGCTCACATTCTAAAGAATGAATAATTACCTTTAAAGCCCTACCAAAAATGCATCAACAAAAACTCTTCTATCACCAACATAATGTGAGAGCAAAAAATGTTTTAAAAATAGACTAGAACTACATTCATGGGTACTGAACTGGAAGTACTAACTGTGTACTGATGCCTGAAAGCATCAGAAAATTTTACTTATATGGAAAAAACCTCCTTCTGTAATCAAAGTAATGTCTCTTAAATACTGCTGCAAAGTTTTAAGGAAATTCATCCAGGAATAGGACAGCTACAGGCTTTTATCTGACACCACCATAACACAAGCAAAATCGAATTCCAAATGGCCGAATGTCAAAAATGTACAAAACTTAAAGTTTAACTGTGATTTTACTAATCAAGATAAAAACTTCAAATAAACTGTAATTAGCTTTAATCCTAACACCAATATGGAAAGTACTAAAAATTAAACTTGACAGTTAAACTTTCATAGAAAATATAATTTTAAAAAATTATACATATTTCTATATAAAAATTTAAATTTAACTTAAATTTTACTGAAAATGTAAAATCTAATGTTGACAAATTTTATTCTGTGGCAAAGTAACTCCATTCCTTTATCATGAACATCATGGTTTTACATGTCTGCTATGATGCAATTCAACCAGGGCCTGTTGATCAAAGGTAACATCTTAATAGGAAAGCTATTCCCTGTACTGACCAAGTACATGACATCATTTCCACCCATGAAGGGGAGGATCCTTCATATGTTAGGCTTCCAATAGGATTGAGGTGTTGGTGTAGCTCTCTGAAACTAAGCTAGCTTGCATTTTCCTAGGTATATAAGAGACAGAGCGATAATACTTCTTGTATTAAATTTGCATGCAGTTATTGTAATAGAAACCATGAAAGGCTACAAGAAGAGGAAGACAACTTTTTATAAACCTGGATATATTCCACATAATAAAGGAGTCAGATATCTGACTGATGATACTCTACCAACTTCCAGTGCTACATCTGTTCCAGTGACCAAAAGAATGGACGCAGACAAGTTATCTCTCTCTTGTCAAAGACAAAGCTGACAAATGGGGATCTTCAGTCAGTTCAGGCACTAGACTGTAATGGCACACCTGGGTCTGCAAACATTGTAGGACCATCATACAAAGCAAAACTGGACCTGAAAGAGACAGAATCGAATGAACATGATGGGACACGTATCATCTGCATGTAAAAAAAAATGTTGAGATGTGGAATGACATCATTCATCGCCATGGTAATCAAGTTAACATATGTGGCAGACCAGAGTTCCAAATTGCTGATGAAAGAAAATAGGGACTTGCTTGGAAGCGTACTATGATGGGCAAAAACTGCAGTTTTAAGTCACCAGAATACAAGTTGTATGAGGAGATAAAAAACTAATAAACGTTGGCCAAATCCTGCTGATGTAAATATGATGTTTCAAGTGGGACTACAATACACACCAATGGGCAACACCAGGGCTAGATACTTGCTTGCAGCCACTGACATTCCACCACCGAGCAGAACATCTATGCAAATGGCCTCCAACACTGTAGGTAAAGCAACTGTGGAACTCAATGAAATGGACATGATAGACAAGCTGAAACTGGTTGGACAGGTGAATGCCATGCGTGGTGTTCAGCATCCGGAGCAAATAAATATTGCTTTTGATGCAAGATACAATGCCATTACATTTGGACACGAAAAGAAACCTGGTCAAAATTCATCACAGGCTGTTGGAATTGCCTGTGAAACTCTTACAGAGAAGCAATACATTGTGGGGACTACAGTAGAAAACAAACTGTGTTGGACTGGAGCATGGCTGAAGGGGAAAGGTTATGATGTGCAATGCCCAGGAGGTCACGTTGACTGCACAGCAAATCTGTCACCAGTTGCACCACATTCAGAGCTTGAAATGGCAAGAGAAATAGGGAACAAGTTTGTGCTGCAAGAGATTCTCATTAGACATGCAACAACAAATGGAGATGCACAGGCTGTGGCAGGCTTCCAAGCTGCTTACAACATTTTACATCCAATGCGGAAAGTAGAAGGACTGTCAGACCCCATCCATTTGGATCGTTTACAGTTCAAACGCTGTAATTCTGCTGTATTTAATGAAGACATGTTTCCAGGAATAAGAACAAGAGAAGGCAAAAAGCTCAAACAGAAAATTTTCAGCCAAGACTTTAAAGCATGCTGCAGTTTGATATTCAAACAACTGATGAAGGACAATAGCAGTGATGTTACAAAAATTAAATGTCAACTACCCCAAGTACTGGAAGCCACTTTGCGCTGTTATTCAGGGGATTGCTCAAAATGTCGGCATCATTTAAAGGCCTGTGGAGAAGGAAGTACTAACAGCTTGACATTTTTTTTAAAAAGCCATTACCTAATGGTAAATTACCTTTTAGACTGGTCCTAATGTGTACAAAGCAATAGCTTGGAATATATATAATTCATTTAGGAAATTTCAAAACTGTCACCATATTAAACATGTTTACTTCTTCAAATAATAATACTACTGGTTTTAAACCTATACACATAAAGAACAATTTAGCTATGTCGTAGTTGTTAACAATGAATTCAATATTTTAAAAAGGTCAATTTGTGTCAAGCAGAAACTAACTCAATTTTGGACAATGTTAAGTCCAACATACAATGTTACATTATAATAGCATGTAATGAAAAAAAAAATAAAGCAAAATCTAACAAACAAACAAAGCAAATATACATAATACCTTTCCATAAAGGAACTAAACAAATCTGATAATAATATGCAGCTTCCTTCTATTGAGAGAGAGAGAGAGAGTGTGTGTGTGTGTGTGTGTGTGTGTGTGTGTGTGTGTGAGAGAGAGAGAGAGAGAGTATCTCAAGGGAGGTAACACAGTTGTAATTGAACACAATCGAATTCTCCATTTATTATTGTGATGATAAATATCAAGAAATCGGCGTCCATGGAGTTTACAAGCGAAGACAATTTTAGTATTCACATTTTCATCTACAAATAGCTAGGAAAGAGTTATTTACAAAAGATTTTCACCGTATTAGACCTTTTAAAATGTGAAAATATGGTTAGCAGTGCAATTCATTTGAGTTACTTACCTTGCACCGTGTCGTAGTAAACACAGTTGTTAATCCAAAATACTAACTGATCAGGCCAGCGATTTTAGATTTTTAGATTTTTATTCTTGCTTTAACATCGAAACAAATTTGTATTCATATTTTGAAATGCAAACAAATTAACAAACCCCTTGAATCATAAGTTTTTTAAATGATTTATTACTGTTAACTGAAATTATGTATAGCACCCTTGTGTGTGTCTTTCATTCAGTCCCATTAGTACCAAAAGAAGAAAATGTCATCAAAATTGTTTCAACAAAAGTTTCTTTGCAGAAACACACTGTTATGAATTATTGTTGTCGAAAAATGAAATATGTATATGTCTTCCACTTTTAGCTTATTAACTCAATGGGTATTACAGAGACAATAGTATCCAGTCATCCCTCGCAATGCCATGATCCCGTGACACCATCGCAATGCCGGTATCCAGTCATCCGCTTGTTTTTTCGGTATTCAGTCATCCCCTCGTTATGCCGGTATCCAATTACTCCTTCGCATTGCCAGTATTTAGTCACCCCCTCGTAACTTTTATTTGCTAGATTCCTATAAGGAAAACATAGTATATTTTCTATTAGAGCCCTTGCAATTTCAAAACGTTAGTAAATTTCATTTAAGGTCCCTAACAAAGTCAAAAGGAAATTAAATTATTTCCATTTAGGTTCCGAGTAAAGTCTATTTTTGTCCTTGGAAAGTCATTTGCGGAATTGGATAAGTCTACAGAGGCATTTTAAGTTTTCTTATGGATAAGTGTGTGTGTGTGTGTGTGTATGTGTGTGTGTGTGTGTGTGTGTGTGTGCGACATTCATACAGTGACAAATATACTATTACGTAAACATGGAATATAATATCTTTTCAAACTACCTGACACAAACTGTGATTTTAACTTCAAAAAAATACATGAGATACAGCAGAATATATAAGAAGAAAATGAAAAAGAAATAATAATAAATAAAAAAAAAAAACTTTTTCCAAACATGGCATTTTTCGGGAAAAAATATTAAAGCAATTTTCTATATTCTTTATAAGTTAAAACTTAAATATTTTAAATCGTATATCTGACAAATTTTAAAATCGTGTTGATCATCTTTGTGGTTTTAACTTATTTCATCCAAGCTCCTATTTCACGAAAAGTCCCAGAAATTCTCCTCAAAGCGATATTGTTTACACTCATATTATCAAAATTTTCTCCACAAAAGTGGTATTTTACATGAACATGTTCTTCACAAAATTATATTTTGCATTTTCTCCACAAAAGTGATGTTTAACATTTTCTCCCCAAAATGATATTTTACGTTATCCTGCATGAGATAAATATATTTTTGTCAGACATAGATATAAGCAGAAACTTGAACAATCAATGTTTAGTTTTAAAATTTAAACATGGAAACCTTTATAATCATTAAAAGACATCCCATGGAAAAGATAAAATGATATTTCTTTTAGGAAAATAATTTTACGGACAATTTGAATTTATATTTAATGCTGAAAGACGAGGGGAGACATTTTTAGCTCTATGATGAAACTTGATTCTGATATCAATATCACCTTCACAAACTAATATGGGAAATAGTGCGCATGAAGAAAATATCCCACGAAAGTGTTCTTGAGTTAAAGAAACAGTTCTACCCATTAATACCAAAAGCAAAATCGCGCTCTAACCAGGTCAGGGTTTAGCGACTGTACCAAGATCAACTCTACTACGAGCCTTGATTTGTCCTTGCTCTCCCTCGGCTGATTGACAAGCTAATTATAGAAACATCGTATAAGGCAATGTCGTCGTCTTTTCTGTCTGCATTCCAGACATCGACGTCAAATCTGAGATTTCTTCTCTGTAGCTGTTCAATTTTTCTCGAGTTTTAATCAAAGCAATGTATTTTCTAAAATTATACGACAGATTTCTGATACAAGCATATAAATAAACTTATAATTGTAAGTATGTTTCTAGATTGCCCCAAAACTACATAACAATTGGTAAATTGTTAAATTAATATCTACAAATTCTCCCAAAGCCTAATATCTGGCAACTTGCCAAGCAGCTGTTGATTTGTTTGGCTAGTCCTTCCCGCGTCTTGCCAACAGACCGCTGATCCGCCCTGGGAAAAATTGACATCTACGAGATAGAATATAGTGCAAATAATTTTGTTGCATGTTATATCCTTTCTGAAGCTAATATATTAATGTAAAGACACGAATGTATATTTTTCATTATCTTTTAGACAATTTTATGTTGAATTTTTATGTTTTTCTAAATCAAAAGAAAGAGCGGCAAAAGTTAACGGGCACCGAGGTTAGTGGTGAATCGGGGAACAGCTGTTTCCCGCCAATTACTACTCATTCTGTCTTAGGCCACGGCAACCTCGTAGTAAGGTTAAATTACTATCAAATATTTCCGTAAATATTGTGGATTTTTCGACTTGAAAATTTACCCAGTGTGAAAAGGATGTCTGTTTATTCAAAAGGAAGTGATAAACGGAGAATAATGCAGGAATATCCCGTTCGAGAAGAAGAAATTGCTGATGTTTTAGGAAGGTGAGTAGTAGTAAAATTACTGAGCACGCCGTCTGAACATAAACATTGTAGTACGCATGTACAACGTGTTTCTATTTCAGTGAAGTTGACAATTTCGAAAGTTGCTACGTACCAGGTTTTGTTTGAAATTATTATTGTATGCATAAATTATCATATAAGAAACGATTTATCTTTGCTAGATGTGATTTTCTATGGTTTTAATCTGTTTCTATGACCGGCTTTAACGGCTGTGAATCACATGGTCAGAATGAAAACAAAAGGGCACGCAACTCGTGTATGTATAATATACACCCTTATTCGTGCTAGCATTAGTAATATAGATTTGAAAACTGAATTTTGATGTTCAGAATTTTTTAAAAAGAATGTTTCTGTAAGAAACATCATCATATTTAAGAATATTTGAAATATTTTAAATTAATGATATAGTGAATTTGACATTTTAGCTATCCTTCTGATGCGTATGCATAGACATTTTTTTTGCGGGTTTTTTTTTTTGTATCGCTTATCTTTGTTCAAAAACCTCTAATTTCTCGATGTAAAATTCTTTAACTAAAGGACATCACATTTTTTAAATACATGTATTTCTATATAAAGGTGTTACAAGTTCACCGGATAAGGTCATGTAATTTGAAACAGCTGATGTGCTGGGGAGAATCAGCTGACATGTGAAGGACGACTTTTGCCAACGTGTCACGATGTATAAAGTTTTTTCGATATCTTTTAAAGTTCCCAATCGAATAATTATTATTTTTGTATCAAAAATACTTTACGATATTCTTTTTTTTTTAAATTTTGAATATTCAAAATGTTATTTTGAAACGTTTAACTATTAAACTAAAAGAAGAAAAAAATCATCCGATTAATTTTACGGATTAAAAAAATTGAAATAATATTTTATTTATTGTTGTTACGGAAACTATTGGTACATGTGACATTTTCATTCTGAGCCAAAACGAAATTTTTTATAACGGAAAATAGAAGGTCAAGCGCTTTTCCTTTTGGCATCGTGCCATCTCTGGGGGCGTTATAATCGACATTACTAATGTTCGTTCTTAATACTTATTTCTTTCCATTCTTTGCACTAAAGTGTTTGGTTTTTATAGGGTTTTTAACAAGTTTTTTTTTTCAAATAAAGCGTTCTTTATAAAACGTTGATAAAATTCATTTAGGAAGAGTTGCCAACTAGCATGTCCATGTGGCATTAATTTTTATACTTGGCAACTTGCCAACAGACGCCTGATATCGACTATTGTGACTTGTGATTTTGCTGTTTAAGAAATATTCTCACGCGCCAGAGAAGTGAAGTTTCATTCACTTTGCACATTAGACTTTTTACACAGGTTTTGCATTCAATATTTAATAACGAGAGATTTGAATATATATATTGTTCGTTTAAATACTAATTATTAAAGTTCGTGTAGTCTTGGACAAAAAACCCCCCTATCATATTGTCAAAAACCTCTTCAATCACTTCACATTGTTGTTTTGATACAGGCTTTGTTGTATTTAACAAGAGATGTTCACATACAATCAATAAATTGTCATGTATTTTTTTAGTTTTTGTCTTTTGTTGCAAAATTGTTTGATACACTTCAAAACATGGTAACATTAGATTGAGGTGTTCTTTAGGCCATAAATTGTGTTGAACATCAACAGTCCACATTGATCACACATGCACACGCTGCATACATGGCACAAAACGAGATTAAGTAGACAGTAGTCACAACAGTAACATTTTTCTACATTTTTTGTGTTGATAATGGATATTTGCTGAATTAATGACATTAAATATTATATACTTTTATAATTTTTCCCATACACAGACCAGCAACATCATCTCCTAAATCTCAGCTTGAACAGGACAAAAAGTTGAGGAGAGAGATTGCCAACAGCAATGAACGAAGACGCATGCAGAGCATTAATGCTGGCTTTCAGTCTCTGCGGACGTTGATCCCCCATCATGAAGGTGAAAAACTAAGCAAGGTAAACTTGGTTATCATTTAGAAACTGTACAAAATATTGACGGAAAGTGGAAACTGCATTGTCATTTAAATTTATTTCATTTTTCTATTCAATTATCATTCTTTCGAGTAAATTGGCCAAAATATATATTATTTTTTTCAATAAGAGGTGTTAAACTAGTTTGAGATTGGAAAACTTCAAAACAATCCAATGGAAATAAGCAGTCTCAGAATTTCATACTATGGATCAAGAGTGGGCAATAAAATTAGCAAGTTAAAAAATGTTTTATTCCACTAGGGACCAAAATAATAATTGGACCTAGTTAAATATTGTGTTGTAACAGGCAACAAGCATGCAGCTGGCACATTGCCCAATGTAATAAAAACATCTTAATGCCTATTTTGGTGGCATCCATCAAGGATGCAGCAAGCTGTAAGAGGGGATTGCATTGCTCAGTCTTAATTGATCTGTGCCTGAAGTGTTAGGATTTTCTTTATATATCTATGGCAGTGTATGTCATGATCAGTTATGGGGGGTCTCTTGATGTCAGCTGTCTGCTGGAGTAGGACATGATCCATTCAAGTTAGTTGGTATTAGTTGATGCATGTTTTTTTCACAAAGGCCTGTGTGATGCTTCTTGCAGGATTTGAGTGGAAAGCTGCCATCAATACTCGTTAACAACAATCCCATAAAAGACTTTAAACAGTGGAAGTTATGAACTTTTGTTTTCAAAATAAGAGCTTGTAGGGAACAGTTCTTAAGGCAAGTGTTCAGTCTAATAAAGTATCTTAATTATTAGACTAGATTTGCATTAGAGACATAAAAGACATGCTTTGTTTGGCTGAATGATAATGGGCTTTGTTTATGATTCACAAAAACATATATGTGCCAAGCACATTAGTGTAATTGTGCATAATTTTAGGAGATAAAAACATATGATGTATAAGCATTGCCATCCCCTTGCACAGTAATGTGTGGGATACTGTTAATTAATTAGGTTCCTATGCATCTGATTGAGCCTGTAGGCCTTCTGAAAGCTGTAGTATTGCAGTGGTCAAGCAAGAAATGTGATATATATATATATATATATATATATATATATATATATATATATATATAGTTTGTTTAGTCTATGTTTGGTAATACCTTGTTGTCAAGTTGAGAAAATTTGTTTATTAACACATTTTGTACATGTATAAAAATTATATTCATACCCATTCTTATTGTACTTGTAGCTTTTGTGTTTTTGGATTGAGATACATGCAGTGTATTTTGGACTTTAAAAGCACTGCAGAAGCTATACATTTTAAAATTTTGACTGATAGCAGTAACAAGATTAGTAACTACTCACTTTCTTGCTTTTTTTGCAAAATTCATTATTAGGACTGCATATTTATGGTTGTATTATTTGTCTACCTACTGGTAATAACAATATGCATTGGTTAAATAGTATTTGCTTCACTACTATATATATCTTTTGTATTTTCACAAAATTAATAATTACAGTATGACAGAAAATGACCTTGACCTTGCAGCATTGTTTCCAATTCCACAACAGATTGTCATGTGGTTTTGACATACATTATTAAACATTTAGGTTGAATCTCCTATTACATAACATTTAAACTTTGTTTTCATTATATTACATATTTTCCTGAATCTAATTGCCCAACGATTACTAATGCAGTTTAATAAAGTGGTATATCATAGATGTGAAGCAAGTTCATTTACAGTTACAAACTGATATTATAAAGAAAATACACAAATACAGCCATTAAAAATACATTTTATTTTTTTTTATAAAAAAAACAAATTAATTAGAAAATACTCCTCACCGATAACATTTTTTTTAAAGCAAATTGTTTGCATATTTTTATTTCAGTTCAAAACCGTATTTGGTATATTTTCATCATAGTAGTGTACATGAAATCAAGCAGTGATATCTTGCTCCATAAATGGATAAGGGTCAATTGATTATTACAACTTGTATGTGAAATAGGAAGAATTTCTTTGTCATGGTAAGCTGATTGGTATCCACACCATTTAAATACATTTCACCTTGGGTTACATCAGAACCAGAACTTACTGGCTACAGCAACAGGGGCCTCTCAAAAGTCATAATCTAATTTATGTCTGAGCAATCAAAGGGTAAAGTCCTTTTCACTGTCTCAACAGAAGTAGTTTACAATTCTCAGGTGACTTATGTCCACTTACCTGGTAGCTTGAACCCTGGTACTGTTCTGATTTTGAGCAAACTTTAAATGTGAGATTACATTATCAAGCTCATGTATTTATCCCATAATGAGTAAGATCTGTGCATATTAATGATGTGATATCAAATCAGATTGACTTTGTAATACTCTGGAAGCTATATTTCTGACTTTGATTAAATGTAAATACATGGATTCTTAATGAGCCAGAGCTAATTAAATTAATGAAGTGATCTTGATTAACTGCAACGACAGAACTGAGTCTATGCTGTTTGTAGTTGGAATTGTTTTACAAGCAAGTACAGGGATGGTCCTGGCTTTTAAAAAGTTGTCACCAGAATAAATAGTGTATATTTTTCCAAGTCTGTTAATGTAATAAATTGAAAAACACTGGATAGTTATTACTTTATTGACAATAAGAAGTACAGCTATATAAAATAAATAATTACATGATGACTTTTACATCTGAAAAAAAGCATTATCAAATGTAAAAATATCAATTTTACAGCGTCTAGTTCATTAATTTTTTTTACTGACCCCACCCCCCTCTTAATTGTATGGATAGCTTTACAAAGTACATCTCATTAAATGCTGTAGAATTTTTTTTGATGGGCAAACTTGGATCTCCATTTCTCCACCAATGAAAATTACAAGAGTCAACACCTGGCATGCATATATATATATATATATATATATATATATATATATATATATATATATATATATATATATATATATATATATATATATATATATATTAGTGACCATCATATCAATTCCTGGAAAAATTATTGACTGTGTCAACATTGTTATATGCAAATACTAGTTAAGGTGACCCAACAAAAGCACATGGACATGCACTCTGCAAAAGATTAAATAACAAAAAAGCATCACTTATAAAAGTTATTTGAGTACTTATCCTATAATTCTTCTATGTAAGACCAAATATTACAAATAATAATTGTAATTTTAACATTCAAAAGGTTCAGCTAACATTTACTGAGTTAATTACTCTAAATGTTAATGTTGTATGTGATCCTTTTGTCTTTGGAATATATTCAGCAGTCAGTTAAAGTTAATTATAATTATTTCATCTGAAAACATGAAAGTAAATTTGTTTGATCACGGGTTAGTTAGAATTGGAATGAGAATAATGATCTTGGCTTTGGATTATTGAATACCACACTTATTGTTTACTTTTAACTTAATTTATACATGTGTTGTTTTGTCAAAGTTGTTTAGCATTGGCTCAAATGTCTGTGCTTTTATCCATGCTTTTATCCATGCGCTTGTGTGCTTTTGTTACCAGCCACTAGTTAAGAAATTACAGTGGGATATAATGTGGAAAATAGTTATCCTATGTATGGTAGCTTGAGACAAAATTTAAACAAATGCATACACCTTTTAGGCATTATTAGTTATCATATAAAAGGACAAGGTTTATTTGTCAATCGATTACTAGTGCTTCACTCACTTTGTAACAGGCTGTCTTTGGGGTCTTTGAATTATGTCACAGAGGCTCAAGTGTAACCTATAGCTGTGGTATAAAATATAAAATTGGGCCACATTGGGAGAGGGAGGCAAATAACACACTCCACAGAGAAAAATGGCATGTCGTTTTTGAAAATCTCACATGTATTGGACCTGCAAAAATGGAGAATATTAGTGAAAATGATGCTTAAATATAAAAACTTCCCAATGGCAGATTCCAGTCTTCAATCTTTTTGAGAAATAAATTATTCAATTATGCAAAATGTTTTTTTGTGTTTATATTTCTTGTTGCATAGTTTAAGTCTGCAGATGTAACAGGATTGACGGCAAAAGTAAAAGATCAATGAGCAGGACTGCCAGGAATATATATCAGGATCAGGGACTGTGTTGTCAGATGAATTTGCATTAAATTCAAATGCTATTAATTTTGTTAATTTACTCTTAAGCTGAGATGATGAACATAAAACATCTAACCTGCATTTACCCATGATAATGTTGCACTGATGACAGTATATAATTCTGATAGAGATAAAGATTTTTTTTCCCCATTTGCTTGGTATTTATACACTGCAATCAGTACTTCAAAGGAAATCAATTATCTCTGAGTGTCAGCAAAACTATGTATTGGTATTTTTACGAATAAAACAAAGGGGAAAGATTAGCCATCTTCAATTACTTCTAGTTGTTTCCTTGGTATCTTCATAGGTCCCTCCATTTTAGGTATAGCCTGGTAGAATGATTTGAGTTATCCTAGCATACCTTACCTAGGCCAGAGGTCAACATTAGTGGATTAGATGTAACTTGCCCATGTGTGCAGACCAGTTGGTCAAGGTTGGTCAATAAAAACACAAGATTTGTTTGTGGGAATATAGGTCAGTGTATAAGTCTGAATATACATCTGTGACTTGACTGGTTGAATTTCTCCACTCCAAATCCATGATTGTATGTACAAGTTAAACTGCCAAAATGGCTGGCCCCAAAAATCACCAACTGGTGTTTTTTGAGCCAGTAAGAAAAACTAATCACAATTTGCAATGTTGGGGAAGCCCAGGATGATCCCTGGAGTATATACTGTAGTTGGATTAATTTATTGTATGCTTTTAAATTAAGGCTTTCAAACCAAGATAATTGTGTATTAAGATCATTTTTAGGACAAATTGTAGAATTGAAGATTTGCATAAACAATATATAGTGTATATTTTAGGGGTCAGAATTCCTTTACACAGTTGAAGTTGTTTGTTTCCAATGGTTTTTCCTAACGTGTTTTTGCTCCAATAAAAGCAGGTTTCTAGTAAAAATGTTGCCTAGTTAAATTATTAAAAACTTTGAAGCCTTTTAGCATTGGTACAACAGATAAATTTAACAATAGTATCTGAAACATTTTTTCATTTGTGTGTTATCACATATTTTGTGAGATTTCATATATTCAATGTAACTGATTGAAATTAAATTAAGGATGTGAAGGATGATTATTTGTTTATGCATTATTTAAATCCATGTAGGTCAAAACACAATTAAAATAATATTGTACTAACCATCTCACCCTATTTTTGTTTTAAAATTAACAATAACACTTTTTTATATGGCTTCATCAATTAGTTATGATTTACATATCTTACTGAGAAGAAACAAATTATTTCAGGGTTATTTTGTTTGAGAGAGATGTGAGATTTTGTTGACCTGAACCGAAAGCCTGGTCTGGAAACCATTCTTTGCATAATAATTATGTCTTTTTCTTGGGAAATAATTTTTATCAGTTGATAGTAAAATATGTCATGGTGATAGTTTACTTACATTGTGCTCTTACTAAATCTTGTTTAGTGAACTGGTTATGTAGCCAGGTGAGGATATTAATTTGATATCTAATGGCAAGTTTGGGCAGACTTTAAATCAGGCCTTGTAAGTTAGGTGTGTTCTTGGCTTAGTAAGGAAAAGGGACTTCCTGGTAACAACAGAGATAGACATCTTGTCTAAGCTTGTTATAAATTTTTAAAAGTGACCTACTTTGACTTCTAAGTGGGTAAAGAAAGTGCACTGGGTGCTCTGTGTTTGGCTAGGCAGGCTGTAATGAGGAATGGAGTACAAGACACTCCCTCATTCCAAAGAGCTGTACAGCCTGCTTGATTAATCCAACAATAATGCTTGGCCTGCTTGTGAGTAAGAATGATTCTGTGTGTGCCTGTAAGCTTGTGACCCAGTTCTGCTTGTGTGGCAATATATATATTGCCGTTTTATTAAAAACATAAGGCCAGTAGAAAACAAATTACATGTCATAGTCAGCTAAGGGAAAAACCATAGTTCTTAATCAAATATACCAGTAGTGATGATTACATATATACATCTAGTTTAGTTAACAAAATTAATGTTCAATGCACAGTTGTAATGTTTATTGTAGCAAAGATCAGGTATTGAATTTTTTTAAAATCGTCCAAGAAAGAAAACTATGAATTATTCTCAACTTCATTTGAAAACATACTGTGTCATGTGGCACGGGGAAAAGAAGGAACCAGACATGGCTGAGACTGTCACTTGACACTGGTAAACGGAGGTCATTTAGTGTTAACCCAGTAAATGTAATGTACCTCCTCCTGCTAAATTTATTTATACATGTGTATGTTGTACTATTAAATAATCCAACTTTTTCAATCAGTATCTGTAATGAAAACAATTCACTTTGCCAAAAATTGCATGTTCTTGTATGCAAGTAAATCATGCCGTACATTTTTCATGTTCTAGTAAACCTTGTTTTTTTAACCATGAGAGCCCTACATGCTTCATACATTATCATCACTACCATATACATTTACAGGAATATGAAATTTTGTGAACATCCTCTGTGTGTGTGTGTGTGTGTGTGTATGTGTGTGTGTAGCTACATACACAGTACAAAAATCTTGTGCACCAATTTTCTCCAGTGTACAAATACACACACAACCCAAGGCCCTCAACAAATATCAGTTTCCTATTGTACTGTTTTTAAGATTAGGCTAGGAACTTAATTTCTTTTAAATTTTATATTTAACATTGTATAATAAACCACTTCATGTACTGGGAAAGATTTTTCACCCATGGAGAAGAGTTCTAGGGTTGGCAATGAAACTTTGGTGCCAGTCAATCAGAGAAACATAGGGTGTCTTCTGTGAGACAAAAAAGTGGCTGTGTATGGGATTTTTCGGACACCAAAACACAGTGTAGGGGTACCTGTACTCAAAATCCTAATGCTTAATGATTACTGGAAAATGGTCTTTTAATTTGACTAATGGCATAAAGCATGCTTGTATAGTTGTACTAGGTCTCTGTTAATCATCATTTTTAGCAAATACATTTGCATAATTATTCCATTTTTCTATAAAACAGTTCATCTTTTGACTAAGCCATGTCTGTTTATTTTCTTGTAAAATATAGTATCATTAGGTATAAGAACTGAGCCAAGTGTGGTCCGCTTGCATGTTTCAGTGTTTTCTGGGGAGACTGAAAAAGATACAAGATCAAAAAGATCTGCTTTCTGAAAGTAGTTCTAAATTTATGAATGACCATTCATACCGTGTTCACTCTTGACTTGCTTCTAACTTCTATCAATGGAAGGATGAGCATATGAATAACACCCCAGTACAGTGTAAGCAGTATAAAGGCTGGAGAATTAAGGATAGATCTATCATGAGAGCTTACTGGGGAAATAGCTGGTGACAGTCAACAAAAGGGCTGTTATGTTCTCTTTCACAGGTGGTGGAACAAGGATTGGTTAGTCATCTGGGGAGGATAAATGGCAGTAGAAAAATGTATCTGTATGACAGGTGAACAAGTTCTGCCTTAGTACCTGCCCACACAAAGAGAGAACCATATCTTGAGTCTGATAAAACAACCCTTGTGACCATTATATTCTCAGTGATTGTCCCAAAATTGGTCTGCTACTCAATTTTATGAAATATCCATTTTGGCTGGGGCATTTTCTGAGCCTGCAAAGCTTGTGTGCCAATAGCTTCGCTAAGTTTAGTGCCAGGAAATGTTTACAAATATTAATATCTGTGTATAAAAAAAATGCCCATGGCAGGAACTACCTATTTAGTCAAGTTAAAAAATGCCTACATCATTTTAAGACTTGAATAATATTTGTAATGATTCCTTTTTTTTTGTTTAATGTATTATTTTTACAAAGAATATGGCATTACTGGGAAGATGCTGATTTTGAGAATTTACTAATAAGGCCAAATAAAATTGTGTTACCTGAGAGAAAAAAAAATAGGTTAATAATGACTGTACAGCTCTTTTTCTCATTTTTGGTCAGAATGGATTTAAATTAAGCATAAACTAAAAACTAAGTGTCATGCACACCTGATTTTGACTTGTCATTGTTTCATCTCCAGGGGTCACACTACCAGGCAAAGCGGAGCCTTTATTTTTCTGCTAGAAAAGCAAACTTGCCCTCTGATTTTTTGGACATAAAATGGCTGTATATTGACTTTTGAGATGCCAATCCCTGTAGCTAGTATGTTCTGGCACAGTTGTAATTCAAAGTGAAATGAATTTACCAGGTGGTGATACCAATCAGCTTGAAGCAACAATGAAATTCTTGCTCATTCACTTGCACTTTAAATAGCTAACAGACCATTAAAGTTGGACCTTACCATACTATGACGAAAATATATCAAATTCTGTTTCAAAATGTAAATATCGATATGCAAATAGTAATTTTCTTATAAAAATGATGTTGAAGAGCATTTTCTAATTTATTTCTTTTTTATAAATGGTGGTTTTACACAGCTGTATTTGCATATTTTCTGTATAAAATCGGTTTGTCACTGTAAATGAACTTGTAATGGTGGACATCTATATGATGTACCACTTCATTAAAATGTATTGGGCAGTTAGATTCAGGAAAATATGTAATACAATGAAAGCAAAGTTTAAATATTATGTGGTAGGAGATTTAGCCTAAATATTTAATAATGTGGGTCAGAAACATGACAATATCTGTTGTGGAATTCGAAACAATGCTGCAAGGTCAAAGTTGTTATCAAACATACTGTAATTAATGTTTGTGAAAATATGAAGAGAAAAATATATAATAGTGAAGCAAATACTATTAAACCAGTGCATATCGTTATTACCAGCAGCACAGGAGTCTTGACATTTTATCAATAAAGCACTATAAAATCTTGGGCAGCATGAAATAACCTTATCATTATTATCAATGTTGTCAGAGATTCTGTGTGCTTTATTGATAAAACGTCAGACTCCTATGGTTATATTAAGAGAAAAACCCTCTTTCTAAAAACAGATGCACTCTCATGGTACAGTATATGTTCTTGGATGTTTCGGTTAGGAGGGAAAAAAGGGTTAGTTATATTTCAACTTTAGCGCTTCATTGTGTTGTCCTTGAATAGTTAAAGCAATGTTTTATTGGGAGCAAGGAAATCTGGACAAGAGTATGGTTTGAAGTTGCTTGTGCATTTATTCCTATGTACATGTATTAGGGGTTGTTTCAAAGAATGCTAGAAATCTTTTTGACTACTTTTACTCAAAACTTGTAGAAAATAAAATAATTATGTGGCAGTTTATTAAACTTTTTTATCCACTTCCAATTACAAGACTCTTGTTTCTGCTATCAGTTAAAATTAATTAGAATGAATAGCTTCTGCTGTGCTTTTTTAGTTATATGGCCAAGGCACAGTATTTACCTCCCGCATCAGAGGCAAACGATCTAACCACTAGGCCACTGGAGTGGTTCTGATGGGTATGAATGCCTCAAGCCAGGAAAAAATGCAGACACAAACGTTTTCTGCCACATCTGTAATTGTGAATTTCCAATAAAGTCTGTAGGAATGTTCAATATATGCAGACACATTTCAGGAAAAAGGCAATCTGGCCATGAAACAAAGTTAAACACTTGGGTTTATTATAGGTAGGATCTAGTCCGACTTTATAGTCTATGCCTGAGTCTGTTGTTATTAGAGCTGAAGTTTGCTAGTAGATATTATTACTGAACTCAATCTGCCTATAAGCACACTTGATACATTTTTCAAAAGCTTTTAAAATTATGTTTAGTGATTTGGACATTGCTAAACAATTTCAGTGCAGTAGATCAAAAGGAACTGCTATTGTTAAAAAAAAATAGTGGCCAATACTATATTTAAATTAGCTGAAAGAATGCGGAATTGCCCATTCACTGTTTCTACAGATACAAGCGCTGATCTTTCCTGGACTTAAATTTTGTATACTTGTATATAAAATTTGTATACTTGTATATATTATAAATATGTGAGTACTTGGTTTTATACATGCTTATTTATTATAAATATGCATTACTAGTATTTAATGGTGTTTTGAGAGAATTTATTATGTTTATTGACTCAAATATTCTTATGTAACTCATTTTCATGCTCTGTCCCTCATTTTTGGAGGTGCATCCCTCAAAAACATTTTCTGGGGTAGGCATGTCTGGAACATTAATTTATACATACAGCGTGACCTTGCTGTAATGCGAATTTGGCTATAATGCAAGCATGGCTCCCGAAATTTCATTCACCTTAGTACCGATACTTTTTTTCGCAAACAGAAATTTTTTTAAGTACATAAAGTAAATTGCGTAAAGTTTTATTATCATGTTAGAAGAGATTGCTTATAAATTTGAATATAACCCGGATCCAAGTCAAACACGGATGAACAAATTTTCTGGATTTTTTAGCAATGATCATTTTCCCATAGTTTTCTCCTTTTATGTTGCAAGTCCATATTTTAAGGTTAATTTTCGTAAGACTTGTGGCAAAATCGTAAGAGTTGGCAGGTCTGCTATTATCAGAACAAGTCTAATGTTCACTGTCAATATGAATATCAAATAAACATAAACCTAACAGCTCTGTTAATAAGGAAATGCAAGTGTTCTTATCATGTGGCAGGAAAATTATATACAGTAGATAAGTGTGAGGTTGTTGCTGTGTTGCACCTTAAAAGCTGGATTTGGGTTTCCTGCAATTTTTTTGTCTGATGTCCATGAAAGTTTCACCAATGTGCTCCCGCTTGGCATGCTTCTTTATTGTTGAGGAAAATAATAAAATAAAAACTGCTGACTAGATTTCTTTAGTGCATATCCATCTTTGGCACTGGCATTGCCTAAATTTACTTTACTTTTGTATGATACTGGCATTAGATCATGATTCAGTACAGTCCAGCAGCCCAAGAAAAATCCTTGTGAAGTACCCATTTGTGCTACTTTTACACACCGGTAACTTTCATAATAGTCAAGACAGGTTGATTCCAACAATGATTTTTTTTTCACAAGATTTCACTTATATTTTTTTATTATTATTTTCAGGCTGCCATTCTTCAGCAGACAACGGAATATATCCACAAGTTAGAGCAAGAGAAAACCAAACTTCTTGCTCAGAATGAGCACTTGAAACGACTTCTGAGCGAGTTGAGTAGTCAAAACAACATGGTAGAGTGCGAGTTGAGCCTCTATGGGTCATCACCACCGACCAAGCGAAAAAAGAGGGACACTGGTAATTAACAGCACTTCTCATTTAATTCAAACAAGATTTACTAGCAAAATGAGTTGAGTCCAGCCTAGATATTCTTGTTTCTGACAAGTTTTTCCTCTTCCATTTGAAGTTATTGGTTGTACATGATGCATTACAGTTGAACCATTCTTGAAAGATCAACCTTCTGTCAAATTTTTTTTTCAAAACATGATTTCTCATGACGGATCATACTAGTATTATTCTGTAAATTCTCCATAAGAATATGGTCTCACAATATGTTGTCTCATGGCAGTTGTCGTCTAGACATGCTTTACTATGTAATCAGTGGATGTACACTTTTCTATATTTGGGCCAGTGTATGTGCAGGCTTGACTCTGCTGAAGGTTCCAGTTAAATCTGGTTGGCACAGTATGCCTTGTTAATTAAAAAAAACTCTTAACGTTGTTTTCAGAATCTTCTGATGAGGGGATAGCAGCTGATTATGATGATTATAGTATTGATGAAGTTCGACGAGAGATGATTGACCTGCGACATCAGCTAGATCGTGAGCGGCGACATCGCATGTTGCTAGAAGATAAAGCTCGGCATCTTGAGGCAAGACTTTACCCAGAAAGATTGCAAGAAGCTGTTAACCAAGGTCATGATCAAGCAAATGGACAGGAAAGCAGACAAACTGTAAGTTTTATTAGTTTTTCATTTACATGATGGGATTGTGTGGAGTTTTTTGGCATGTCCATTTTAGTTCTACTGGTCATAGACAGAAGCTTATGGGATGTTCTGATGTCAACGATTTACAAGTTAGCAAAGTTTGTTATCACTGCACCTCCAAAAGTACTTGGAGTATAGCCTTGAAACTTGTCATGCTCATTCAACAAATCGTCTGGTTGGTCAGAATTGGAAAAGGTGCTGCCTGGACATCCAATATGGCCACCACAGTATAAAACCCCCAAAAGATATCTATATAATGTGGGGGGAGTCTTTTGCTATTGTTATCTGGTGATTTATGTAGTTTTTTTTTTTCAGCCACAGATCCTCCAGGATAAGAGCAATATGATGTCTTTTATGGAAAAGATTATCATTTTGTCATTGTGAGCATTGACAGTAAATGAATGTGAAAGTTTTATTACAAAAATGTTTCTTTTGTAATATCTACACAGTTCTTGATAGTTGAGTTACAAGATATAATCCATCCACAATTAGGCAAAGAGTTGTCATTTGTTGACACTTTTCAGACTGATATCTTCAAATTCTAGCTACAAACCAATAATGCATGATGGCCTTTCATTTGTACTATTATTTTTGCAGTCGATGTTCTCTTTTATGCTTACATGCAAGTTAAAAGTAACAATTTTGACAATAATTTTCCTCATTTTTTTAGATGTACATGGATTCGTTGCAAGAGCAGGTAAAAGAAATTCACTCTGATCTTGATCACCAGTTTCCTCCATCACCATCATCCAAATCAGAAACCTTCAAATATACTGGGGTAGCAAGGTCTTCGATGTCACGCCGTAATCTGCAAACAATTGTCGAAGCTATTCGCCACTTGGAAGGTGACAAACTTCCACTTAATGAGACTCATTATGAGGAAGTGAACAGGGTAATTCCAAACAGTGAGGAAAGTGAGAAAGAAAGCAGTATTACAACAAGTGACGCAGAGGACGTTCGTTCTGAAAGTTCTGGTCGTGACTCGCCTGTTCAGTATGTACAAGACAGACCAACATTGTCATCGCAGATAAGCCAGAATAATTTCCATGAAAAATATCCAATTGCCACAAACTTGTTACATGGTCCTGTGCACCAGCAACAATATTTCTACAGACCGGGTGTTATAGTTCAGAAGTTATAATTTAACAAAAGTCAGTGCTTGTCATTGTCATCCCCATTATATTTATGAATTTCATTATCATCATTTTCATCAAGAGTCATTTCATGTTCATCATCGGATCAGAGTGTGTGATAGCATGCCTGGCTACACCATTATTTAAATTGTCAAATCTGTCATTAATTGGACCACTACATCATTATGTTGTACTGTTATTTATACTGATGTATTCAGACATTGTTCATTGTTAATATTTTAATGCTAAAACTCACTGCCAACAGATTTTTGTTCCCACTTCATCTCAAAGATAGTGCTTTTTTTGTTACATTTCATTTCAAAATTGTTGATCATGATGTTTGATCAACCATGTGATTATATGTTGAAATTTTTGGAATACCTTACAGGAAGTAAGGACTTCTTTTTGTGGGTTATGCTGTAAATAGATGAAAATTTTTGGTGAAATTGGTGCAAGAATCAGTTGTTATTTGTTTTTGTGTTCATGTTTATATCAGTTTGTTTTTTTGATTACTGGTAAAGAGTAAGAATGCATCATTGTCTTCATAAATTGCTTAAACAAATCCGCATCCAACAGTTATTTCATAGCTCCGCGTTACAGTTATCGTTTCTTAAGTCTGACTTACTGAATTGTAACTTTACAAAACAGATAAATGAAATGAGTTTTATTTATTCTGAAAAAGACTGCTTTTTGTATCTTTGGACTTTGGTTGGAGTTGTCAAAAATGGGGTCATTTCATAATTTGATTCCTTTTACTTCTGTACATTCTGTAATTAATCATTTACATTTTTGATCTTGTGTTTGTATGCGTGTGACTGGTGTATTTTATTTATCTCCAGTGGAACTGGTAAAACAATCAAAAATTTTGGAGTGGTTGCAGTACTTGAATTGCTCACAACAAAAATGCTGAAGTAAACTCCCTCTTTTTCTCCAATATTTGTAGCAAGAAAATTTAAATGATCCAGTGCAAAAACCTACTATGCTTTTTTATACCTTTGGCTGTTTGCAACAAGATTCTCATTTGTGATGGCATTTTATTTTACTTTAAATGACCTACTGAGTTGCTGTGATGTAAATCACCAAACTCAAACATGAGACAATCAGTGGTCATACATATGACCCACATTATATTTATATCTTGATAGTATTGGGTCTATAATGTCCATTTTTAACAAGACTATTAATGGACTATATGGAGTGGGGAATGTAACTGATACTGGACTGCCTCCCAGTTAGTTGATTGTTTTTAAAGTTGCCCTGTAAAAGCATGCACACAACAATGCAAACAGACCCGATTATGTATGCAGAACCTGCAAACATTGCTTGCAGATCTGTATACAAATCCAGTCATCTGTTACGTGTTACTGATGTATAGATACTGTTCGTTGCCAACATAAGCTACATAGTTTTTCCGAGTTTGCTGTTTTAAACAAAATCTCTTTCTCATAAGCTTTTTTACTGTGCATGCCTTAAAGTTACTGAAATCTTGATCTGTTTTGAAAGAAAACATTGTTGGGGTATTTTGATAGTTCATTCAAAAGTGGGAATGAGTTGAGAGATATGGTGTTAATGATATTTGATATGTCAAGATACTTGATGTTTTGTGTCTGACATGGCTTCTGTAGGCAAAAGTCAGCTGTATTTTTAGGGTGGAGGAATGGTTGCAAGCTGTTTGATAGTGTGGTCTAAAAGTTGTAACTGTCTTTCAAGAATTTAGTGATGTGTTACCAGTAAAATCATTTACATTTTTACCAGTCAATATTTAATCAGAAATTTATATAATGGCTACTTGATTCCCTATCTGGAGTTGTTGTGCCCCTGGGAGATAATCTGCCTGTTCTGTCCTTCAGTCAAGTCTTTATTTGCAGAAAAATGTCACTCATTATTTAAGCTGTAAGTTGAACAGAAGTCATAGTGAATCATGCTTAAGATTATTTCAACATTATTTATTTGTGCTTTGAACAGGAACAGCATAGACACCTGTTTGGCAGATCAGGTTTGTGTAAGCCCAACTTGGTGTAAGAACAACCTTGTATTCACCTTTGTCATGCACTTGTGTTATGTTAATGAATGCATTTGTGGGGTGGGAGAGAGACTTAATTATAGTTAACATACAGTTCATAACCATTCAGCTTCTTGTTGCTGTTTAATGGAAATATAAAGCAAAATGATCAACACAGACCCTAATTTGTTTGTACATTATCCAGAGAAAAATCCATATCTTTCCTGTAGGCAGCTTTGTATGTATTCTCACTATATGTGATTTGTATCTGTTGTTTACGTTCACTGACAGTTTCCAGTTGAATTATACATTGCTAAAAACATGTATCTCTCTTGTTGAAGGTAGTAGCTTGTATCACCATCTTTGTGTTATATTGTGGGTAATTTTGATAACATTTGAATGAATTTTAAATGTGACTGATGTTGCATGACCAGAATAATGTAATCAGTCTTATTTGGCAAGCACTTAAACTGAACAAGATGGGAACTGTTAGAGTTAATTGTGAATTGGAAATGTGAAAATCTTACTAACAATGAATTTTAGTTATGTTCTAATGGTATGATCAGAAGGAATTGAACTTTTATTTATTTAAAAGAAAAATTATATTTGATTATTCCATTTAAGCTTTTTGAGAGTAATGGAAAATTCTTATAAATCCCAGAGAAAAATCATTCCATATTAGGGCGGAAACAATGCACTTGTACCATGCATTGATAAATATTGCAGTACAAAGTCTCAACATGCTTTGATAAACGTCAAATGCTACTAATTTCTAATGACCATTAAAGTTGGAAAGAACTTTTATAGGTAAATGTTGTCTTGACTCATTTTGTCTTCTATGTCAACATGTATATCAAAATGACAAAATTCTGTTGCATCAGTTATCAATTGTTTCACTCCTAGTATGGATTTGATCCCCAAACCTTGAGGCGAGTCCGTGATTTTGCAGCCATTTACTTGTTTGAGATTGTTTCATGATTGTCATTCATTTATTTTTCTTTGTATATACAGCAAATTATCACCAACCTTATTTATGATCTTGTTGAAAAAAAGCTGGTTCAAGTTGTTTTATATTAAAATCTGTAATTTATACTTTACACTGTTATATATAGTCATGTCAAAAGTAGCTAAGTATGGTATAATCTGAATAAATTTAGACTAATATTCACCTGTGTAGTAAACATGCATCTGTATTAGAGGGGTTGGCCACATGGGTCTGAAATTTTGGAAAAGTACTAAAATCTGAAAGTTGCTTTTGCAGGTCATGCAAATGTCGGGAAAAATTTTAAATGACAAAAAAATGTTTTGAAAACAAAATGAACATTTTTTTGTTATAACAACCGTCATGGAAGTCAATAATGTGACTGCATATTTGCATTTGGGAGATGTAGTACATACAACTCTTGGAGCTCTTCAGGTGGTATGGAAATTTTTATATTTGGGTCAGGAAAAAGGTCTGGAATCTTTTTTTTAATTTGTGGCTAAAACCCTTTAATTAAACTACTTGGTTTGTTGCCTAGAAATGTTACACTATTCATTGCAGATGATATTTGTTGTTACCACCTATGTTGTTACACAGACAGTGATTAACTTGGAATAAAAATTAGTCTTTAATGTATGTGCTCACTTATTAGACAAGTCCAACTGCAAATTGCACAGATCCAGATCTGACAGTAGCTTTGGGTCCATGCTGATTATTAGGAGTAATTAGTAATATAAACAATATACACCCTACTAACCTCCAGCATAATTATGACAGAGCAGATCAGGAACTGTTGTTTGCAGTTTGACTGTTGTAAAAAAATATATATATCTGATAAATGGATGGAGATGTGGAAAATATTCATTAGAAGCTGCAATAAAGTGCGGTTATGCATTGTTTAAAGTAAACTGCATAGTAGAATTACAAGTACATTATAAGTGCTCAAGATACTTTGGTAGCAAATTGTTAACAACACTCAACAAGCTGAGTAGGAAAACTGGCATTAAATGGGACTTTATGGAATGTCCTTTTCATGCCATCCTTTTTAAATTACTAGATTTGGGTCAGACTTGCTGTGTGCATAGTAGTATCACTAACTTCCCTGGCATGTGGTTAAATCAAAGAGGTCTCTACCCACTTCCGGTCTTCTGTACAAGCTGCCATGTGCAGTTTGAATGTACTCTGCAAATTTAGAATTTGAGACCAACTGCAAGAACTTTATGTGTCAGCACTTTATGTGAAAGCCAATCCTAGTATATACAGTTTGCTGTTTGACTCAACTTTTAGTTTGTATGCACTGTACATTTAATTTCATCATAGCATCACTACTGTACTAGTTTACCAAAAGTGAATCGGTTTTCTCTCAGCACCTATGATTTGTCATGGAAAAAACTATAAAATAAAGGCTATTTACATGCCTAAATTGACATGAAGGGGTGGGGTTAATTTTAAAATTGGAAATATTTAAGTTTATATAAACCACACAGAAAAAAGAATGCTGTGAAGGGTCATTGAGATAAAATGTAAAGCTCTTATTTGGCATGTGAATTTGTTTCCGTTTCATTGCCAAGTCAACCTTTTCGATACTAGTCTCTTTTAACATGGGTGATTGAGAAGGGAATTGTGTGGAAACAGACTTAATACTGATTCTTCAGCAGTGTATCTGTGAGTATATATCCGTATATTATAAGCCTGTACTAGACACCACTTGTCACCGGGATTGGGCTCTGCCACCATTGATGTGGAGAGTTCCTCCTCGGGTCAATAAATGTTGTGAATAACCAACCGTACGTGTGTCGTTTTTTTATTATACATGGTGTTTTCTCTTGCACATGCATACATGGTTGCAGAATCTATGTATTTTCTTTCTGGCATAGTTTTGCAACCATACACATCATTATATAGACGCCCTATTGTTCAACTAGAACTTTCTTTCCTTGCCTTGGTTTGCTTACTAGAAATAACACCACAAAGTTCATGGTCAAAATGGATATACCAGTCTACTGACAAAATGAAGATGCATGCATAGTGGTGACATTCATATGAAACTGAGAATAAAAAGTCGAATTTTTATGATTAGGTTGCATTCAAGTGTGTTATCCATGTCATAGATAAAATTATTTCTCTAAAAATTGCACTTTAGTGTTCTAAATGATATTAAAATGATTGAAGAATTCTTCTATCCTTAATTGGATTGCATCTGTTGTAACTAACAGGAGCAGGTATTGATCCACAAGTGCACATCTCGAGATTATTGTTTAATGTGTTTTACCAGAAAGGTTTAGGATTTTTTTAGTTAATATGGCTATAAGGCTAAATAAGCTTATGGTATGATCCTGGTGCGAGTCATCTGTGAGTTATGTACAAAAATCATTTACCAATTTGCTAATGATAATGCCTTGAGCAGTCGGGCATCTAGAACTTTTAAACTTGTTCAGTCGAGGCCTCTAGCATCGCAATAGAGACGAACCTTTAAAGAACTTGACGGAAAATTTTACCAATTTTATTTTCTGGACAATGATTCCATTAGGGTCTTTCGGATTTTTTCAAATGATTCCAATACGTTTTGAAATGTGACAACCATTACTAAAAAATAGAAAAACCTACAAGTAACATACTAACAAGCTGCTCAAGAGAATTTTTACCTAGCATCCTGGCATGAGGGTGTCTATTTTAATTTTCTGCAAATTAAACTGATAAACATGAAACTTGGTGAGGACTTCTTTTTTTTTTTTTTTTTTACAGAATCGCACAACAGCATTTTACTAAGTCGGACAGCATCATTGGATGTAAAACCACTTGACGGTTTTGACCAAATTTTCGCGATAATAAAGGCTTTCAAATCATGCCAATCTGCTATGTTTAGGCTATCCTGCGCAGAGAATGGCGTTAAACCCAAAACATGAACTAAAAGTAGAAAATCTATGACACACAACAAAAACATCCTAGTGTGAAAAAGTTTTATACATCACAATAGTCGTGAGTCTTTTTCGTTTTGCGTTAATGGGTTGTTGTTTGGGGTAATGTTTTTTCTTAAATTTATTGTCCGAAAAACTAATAAAACGCATCAACTTTTAAAGTCACTCGATAGAATTGGACCAAACTTGATAAACCATCCTTTCATTTAAAGGGTATTTTTTTAAAATAAAAAATATACTTATAAACAGAATGTGTTAGAACGTATACTTTCTTATATATATATATATATATATATATATATATATATATATATATATATATATATATATATATATATATATATTGACAATATGGACAAAGATACACGAAATGTAGAAACCATGAACAATTATTTTCAATCAATGCGAAAAACGGCATTGTAAAATTTTATCCACGAAATGCAGCTTGCTGACCCAAGTTTTTTTGACCAACTGCTCTTGCAGATGTCGGACAAGTGAGCGATCTCGGACACACTTATGTCTCGTTATTATTGCAATATCAAAATAAAATGGATAAATAGCTTCAATTTTGCTGCTAAAAGCGACATTTGCCTTAGATGATGGCTTTGTGCATAACAAACCAGTCCGCAACAATTTCATTCAAGTCTGATTCCAACATATAAGGGATCCATCATTTAGTCTGCAGGCGATGGAAGAGGGGGAAGTGTTTTAAAAAAAACCAAATCTCAGCTCTCCGCTTCCACTAACCCGAAAAATAAATCTTGATCCCTGACATCTCGAACACAGTCAAGACTAACAGTCAGGAGTTAACGAACGTCAGAGTAATCGATATTTATGTTCTGTCATTACAACTTTTAAAACAAAATTCTGCATTACTCATTAATACAAATGTTGTAAATGGTCATTTAATTTAAATGAAAAAAAAAAACGGGTAACTTTCGCCAAAACAGAATCAACCTTTTAGCTTTACCCATTTTTTTTTTTCATTTAACTAATAAGACCAAACTCTTTGCACAATTTGCTCTAAATAAAAAATTTCAATATTTTTAACCACGTTTTAAGTTTGAAGAATTTAATTAACATTTTCTATTATTACTCTTTTCTTGTCCGACAGGACAGGAAATGTTCTGAAAACAATAAATCTACAAGCCTTATCTTTTTTCCTTCTAAATTCTAGTTTCATGACACTCCGTTGACAAAATTTCCCGAAACCCTACGGCGTCTATAAATTAAAACATGCATCCTTCCTGCTCGTAATTTTATATGGCATTATTTAAAAGATAGGAATCGATCGCATTCTGCAATGATTGTACAGGTTTGTTTATATGTTTATTCGTTTCAACATGTTACGTACGATATGACACCCTACATAAAGAAATCGCTCAAAAGTGTGAGGCGTCGTAGCGGACAAAAACTGGTTCAATGAAAAAGTTGCAGTTGAAATTTCAAATGTCGTATGTCGAGAAATCCAATATCAAGAGTTGGATTAAATTGCATGTCCATAAAGTTCCATTTTCTAGGTCGCGATTTTATATTGTATCTGTTGAATTAAAAAGTAGTTGTTGAAAATTATATTTTCTATGTCGAGGCTTTAGATTGTGTCGTGTCATACGTTGAGAATTCCCAATTCAGGTAGGTTCAAAGAGTTTATGTTGAAAGTTCTTTTTCATATGTTGAGAATTTAGATTTCATCCGTTGAATTACATAGAGCTGGTTGAAAATTCTATGTCCAATGCCTAGCTTGATTGTCCGAATTACACGGCGGTTGTTGAAATTTTAATGTCCTATGTCGAGAGTTTCAGTTTAACATGTTAAATCACAATGATTGTACTGAAAATTTCGTATGTTGATTTTTTAGATTTTATCTAGGGGTACTATTTTTATAAGGTTAAATGATGGCTTGCTGTTAAAAGTAACATTACAAAATGTTCACTTTAATAATTCAAAATGATATCGAGTATTTAGACACATCATTCGTGTTTTCATTTATGAGGCGCCATTACATTTCATGCATTTACAGTTTGAAAGTTACCATTCACAGGTCGAGGTTTACTATAAATTTCTTCGCTAGATGTCGCTTTCCTGAACGGACCACGTTATTTTTAAGCAAGGGGTCTGCTTCTCGTTGATATGAAATTCAGCAGATAAAATCTAAATACTCGCCATATGAAATGGTACTTTCATCGCAAACAGTTACATACAACACGTGAATTATGTATTATCGACATACAATATTGGAATTTCAACCACCGCTGTATAATTCAAAATATACACTGTAACACGTCGACATCAGAAATACAACTTCAAATGATAACTGTATAAATCAACATATAAAATCTAAAATCTCGATCTAGACTATGTAACTTTAAGGACATGCAGTTGATCCAACACGTGATATTGAATTTCTCGATATACATGTACAACATTGAAATTTAGAATGCAACTTTCTCATTGGGCTAGATTTTGTCCACTACGACCCCTCGTACAAAAGCCCGTGATGGCCCACACTATCGTGTACCAAACAAAATGACAGCGACGGAGGATATATTATGCAATTTGTACAGAATGTTTGAACCTCTGTCGTTTGATATACATTTTTATACCTTTTTGCTCTAATCAATAAAACGTTTAAGGTCCCCTTGACATTTTGTCCAAAGGGTCTGAATCAGCAGCTTTTGGAAGACAGAACAGACCTTGACATTGTTCAGAAGTCAAAGCCCTCCGAGCAAATTCGAATTCTAGAGATCTTATGCAAGAATACTATTGGCCAGGAACGTGGCGAAACATCGGACGTTGATTCGCAAGCTAAATTTTTCGCTAGGTGTCAAAACGTCGCCAAGACCGTGTTGGTACTGGTCCGTAAGCGACCCAGGTCAAATATGCCCCGTAGGTTCAATGCTCTGGAATGCCCGCTAGCAGGGCGAAGAGCCGGCTACAAGGACGGAAGATAATATTAATCTCCTGGAGAATAACCGTATACCCTCGCTTATAAATCAAGTCCAACTGCAAAAACAAAAATCCTAATCTTGCTGTTGAACTTGACTTATAAGCAAGCAGAAACGGCACAAAATGTATATAATTTGTTCTGTTATAGAATGGTACTAAAACATTAACATATACAGAAAATTGCATTTTTATTTTTATTTTATTATTATTGTCTTCTCAGCGCACGATAAACTAGTCATATATTTTAGTGCATTATGAGGGACTGGCTAATTATGACCTGCAGATACTACTTTTTGGCGGACGGTGCCATGCACTTGTTTCGTACAGTTCGGGCTATTGGTCCAACAACAGCTGAGTTAACCCATATGCTATGAAATAACGCTATAGCTTTAAACCCTCCGGTTGGCCCTCCGCTCTATATTAAAGTAACACCTGAACGACCTTCCCTCTTGTTACCTTAAACCGGCCCTGGTCCAACCAAATTTTCCTAAATCAATGTTTTAATACTTGCGCATTCCCTACCCCTGTTAAGTTGCATGTTTTTAATTTCGCAGCAGACCTTGAGCAACTTCGACTTTGAAACTACATTAAGCGAGCGCGAATGGTTGTGTGTGTTTGTTTTGTAAACTTTTCAAATGGGTCCAGATAATGTTTTACATTTTATGTATTTTATCTTGGTTGACAGACATGCACGGATTCATTTCAATGCAAATAAGCAGGGGAAAATTATTGTTTAACAATTAATTTAATGCTGCATTCTCCATTGCGATGCTTTCATGAAGGGGCTTTACTAATACAAACGGCTCTCTCAAACGATTGTTTTGTAAAATGTTGTTCATTTAAATGTAATTGCATAGGCTTGAAGCCCCGAATTCCAGATATTTGAATGTTTTGATGTATACACATGGCACTGTCAATTACCGTGTCGTTAGCGATATTTGCATTCGATCAAAATAAAAACAGAACAGAATTCCGCAGATAACGGCACGCATTTTAATAGGTGGCGGTACGCGCAGTGTCGCGTTCGATGGACTCGTCGATATGATGGTTGGTCAAATAAAATATCACCGGTTGACTGAAGTCTGTTGAATACATATTTCCTTTACAAATTTGGATGAATGCATATTTACCTCTCAAGTATATTACTGACGGATAGATACACAAAGCAAGCTAATGAATGGCTTGATATTTTTAACGGCACTTTTAAATATATGACGCAGAGTAAATGGTAGTCCGAGTTTCCTCTGACTCTTGACACCCCATTTTTGATATCTGGTTTTTTATGTTGGGGTGTAGGGTCACAGTCTATTCCCTATCAAAAACTTGGAATTTGCCGACACCAAATTTGCCGACACCATTTGGTGTCGGCATAGGGTACTCGCCAACTATTAGGCCTAGAAAACTTAAATGACCTTGCATTGACCCATAATTACATTAAATCGATAGGGAAATCATTTATCTTCTCAGAAATTACAAGCATAACACCGATATTGTCTTTAATCCGTTGTCAGACGAGACGTAACTACAGCGTTGATGAATTTTGACCTCGTTAGCACCATTTTAATTGATAGTCACATGACTAACTAAATCTCGCGGCCGATATGCATAAACGTCATATGTCAAATAGTCACGTGATAACAACAAGGTGCGTTGACATGTAGTTTCTACGTGAACAGTCAGCCTCTTTCCAGGAAAATGCGACAGCGACATGTTTCGGGCTGCTGTTATCCCAATTAATATGTTGAATAATACGTGTTTTTTTTTTCTTGTAATTGTATACATTGCGTGACTTTCATTCAATATTTTCGAGTTTATGTCTTCTTTCTGCAATACTGGAATGGAAGGTTTTGTGCATAAACCTATATTGCAACATGGAAGGTAAAGACGAATACAAGGAAGCTCCTGCCAATGAGATACTTTAAGAAAAGGGATACTATTTTAATATTAAAGAACTACAGTATGATGTAATAAAATCAGTTATCCATGGAGTTGACACATTTGCCGTCTTCAACAAGGGGTATGGGAAAACGCGGTTTTTTGTTGTTATCACGTGACTATTTGACCTATGACGTTTATGCATATTGGCTTCGAGATTTAGTTAGTCAGGTGACTAGCAATGAAAATGGTGCGAACGAGGTCAAAATCCATCAACGCTGTAGTTACGTCTCGTCTGACAACGGATTAAAGATAAAATCGTGTAATGCTTGTAATTTCCGAGAAGATAAAAGATTTCCCTATCGATTTAATGTAATTATGGGTCAATGTAAGGTCATTTAAGTTTGCTAGGCCTGATAGTTGGCGAGTACCCTATGCCGACACCAAATGGTGTCCGCAAATTCCAAGTTTTTGATAGGGAATAGACTGTGACCCTATACCCCAACATAAAAAACCAAATATCAAAAATGGGGTATCAAGGGTCAGAGGAAACTCGGACTAAGTAAATGGTAACAAATGCCTCAGGTCTCGCCGAGACTATCAACTCAAACCGGCCTATCAACTCAAACCGGCATAAGTGTTTATCAAAACGACGACCCTTGGATTGCGAGTCAAACACTGTCGAGTTGCAACTAATGGAATAAGCTTTTCGTGTTTTTAATTAATTATGTATATAAATTGAAACGCCTCAAACTAGAAAACCATTGGGACCAAACTGAATTTTCGGTTTTGAGAGGTTTCCGGTTTAAGAAAAAAAAATTGGCTTTTTATATGTATGTGGATGTACTTGGCATCAATATAGGTACACACGTGTACAAGATGACTGTATCATCATGAATGCCAGCCTTAATTAAAAAAGAAAGAAAAACCTTCACATTTTTTTATATCATTTGCGAGAGGAAGAGCAACAAATTTGTTCACGCGCATGACACAAGGAAAGCGCGTGAGACTTGAACCGGTTGTTCAAACGTCTAAAGCTAATAAAATTAAAAAATACTATTTACGGTTATCTAATTTACGGTAATCTAATTTTGCGCGTGTAATGATGCTTCTCCCTCAAAACTCAGTTGACTAAATATGACTTTAACTGTATTGTCGTAAAGCAAGGCCGTGTGCATGTTTATTAAACCCTAAGTATTTAGTAAAAAGATATTTACTGACCGTTTATACAAACGTTTATTAATCACTATTAGATAATAAGAAGACAAGTATGATCTTGTACAAATTTATTTAGTCTACAGGTGTATATATTAATAATCTACCTTGGATGCTGTCCTTTCTTTAAGATGCAAATACTTCGGATAAGTCTATTGTCGGCCCAAATCAATATCGCGCACGTCAAGTATATTTTCAACTTCGCTTGTCTGTTGGACAGTTAAGAGGGCTAAAAAAAGTTATTACTGATGTCAAATAGAGCGAAATATTTTTGAAACTTTTGACAAGTTTTCCTTTTTCTAATAAAAACATTGAAATTCCAACTTTTGACTTCAGTGCGTCATAACAGTTTGAATACCTTGGTCTAAATGAGTAAGTTATAATGGAAATACAATGCAATATTTTGCATTAGCGCTCAAAGTTGCTTTGGTGTAAAAATATGCACGTTTGTGTTCAGGAGCGGAAAGAAGTTTGATTTGAATTATGCACAAGAATGTTGAGTTTACACCCTACAACCTTGCACAGAGAAGTCTTTGACAGTTCCACATTGTAAATTGATAAAGGCTTTTTCAGGCCTCAAGAATGGGAACAATTTGACGTTGTTATTTATCTTCTAATACGAATGGTAAAGAGCAATTATGCTATACACACTTTTTAAATGTACTTTTTCTGTAATGATATACTTTTAAGTTAGTTGCTAGAGCGATAAATGAGATTGCAAGGCGCGGAGAAGAAGTATGCATCACATCTGAAAAGAACTTAGGGAACTTAGTGGTGCGAATTGTACAATGACTCAAGTCTTCAATAGAAAGTACTGTGTAATCAAATCTATTCAAAACTGGCCTGAAACCAAGGGGAAACCAAGGGGAGATATAGTAGACATTTTTTATTGGTGAAAACCAAAAGTTTACTAACTGATGTTGTTGAATCTAGAAACTATTAGGCAGTTTAAAAAATTAAGAAGGTACATGTATCACATCTTCACTAAAAAGAACATGATTCAGATAATGTCATTTCAATCAAAGAATAAGTCACATTTTAAATACATATATATTTATTTTAAAATTACTTTATAATGCATTCACAGTTTTTATTTTATGATTATTATTTCGTAAATGACCATATTTTTACAAATTTACAAGAAGGATATTCTTAAGTACAATAATTTTCATTACAAATAAATTGAGATGAATATAAAAGCGGTGATATCATGATTGTATACAGACCTTAAACACAAGAGAATGCCAAAAGAAAAGTGACGATAGAGTAAACTCAGAATACCTGCAGCTAATAGAATATGTCAAAAGGCGAGAAATTGGAGTGAAATGATCATTCAGGCATAGAGTACCGAAATTCTACCAGTTTAAAAACACCGGCTTCGGTGACTTGTATTGTGTCTTCATGAATTCTGACGATATATTGAAGTAAAACTAGAGTTTGACAAGCCATTTGCATGATTTACACTGAAATGTATTTTGCAAGAAATATTTTACAATGGTTTGCGATTTTATTGTTGTAGTTTCTTAGAAAATAACAAATTTTCATCACTCCACTCTTTTCATCACTCCACTCCACCCACCTTCCAAAAATATATGCTTCTCCGTGAGGAATGCGACATGCACTCATTAGATAACAACATCATAACCCAGCTAAAATGGAGAAAAATAATATTATTGAGCTTATCTTACTGAATTTTGACACAGCAATACGATGAGATTCCACTTTGGAACTCGTTTGCAAATAATTACTCATATGAAAAGTCATTCCATCAAATACAGCTACTTCCAGAAATGTTCACATAAAATATGCTGACTTTTTATTGACTTAAACATAGCTTGGAATGAATATATAAATTCTGAATTAAATTTCAATCAAGTTTAAATAAACTAACTACATCACAAGATCGTGTAACGAAGTTGTATCTTAAACACGCACCGTCTATATAAACCATTTCAGTAATCCTCTCCTATCGCACGATCAAAAATGACCGCGCCCACTACTACTATATTTGAATGGCACGTTAGATAAAAGAATAAAAAGAAAGCTTTTCTTTTCTATCTCCATATCACAGGCGTTACACTGCAAATAATTGTTGAAAAAGTATTTTTTTAAAATAAAAATAATGGTTAGGAAAGGGTATTTTGATGTATTGTGGAGTTTAATGTTTGTTGACAGTCCGTTAGACGTAGCTTTATTGATCTGCTATCATCGAACCTTCAAGGCAGAGACGGACTCTCAATTAAATTTTAATTACTGTTTACTTCGCCCTGGGTCAGAGATGTCAGCTATCATGTATGTTAAATTAACCTATCGCCAGAGCAGAGATAACAATGCCTAGGTCATTAACATTAGCATAACAAACGATGCAAATTCAAAGTATTTTAAGTTTTCACTTAGATCATGTTGCTTTGATCATATATATATATATATATATATATATATATATATATATATATATATATATATATATATATATATGAGAGAGAGAGAGAGAATTGCTAATTAAGTGTACGTCAAACGTCAAAGTCATAGGACAATTTCAGGGACATTTAACTCAAGCAAGACGAGAAGACGATCAAAGTAAATAAAACTTTTATATGAGCTGAAGTCGTGTCTGAGGAGTAGCTGAATTTGACTGAAAGGCCGGATGTAGCCATGAAATTCAAAATTGTGATAGTTGGTATGACTGTGTTATTCCATGTAGATTTACAAGTAAGCGAACAAACGATTTGCTGTACATAACGCCAAATGGACCTTTCAACCCACAGTAAGCCAAGAGCCGCTAGAACTACAAGAATGTGACAAAAATGAACTGACGTTACGTCATGGGTTTTGTCTGAACAAGTGGAAGATTTAGCGAGTAGGTAAGATCATACCCAAAGTGTCTATCATCATCAGTACAGATTTGGAAGTCCTTTCAGAATTTATTTCTCGAAGGAAATCGCAGAGCGAAGTTCGGATGATAAGGTTTGAACACACGAAAACACTTGTAGATATGCTTACGTATACCTTATATAGGGTTGTTTTAGAGCAGATTTTAAATGTTTTAAAAGTTGGCCATTCACTGGTGAAATTTTAGAAATTAAAAGAAAATGAATAGCATGTTTGAATAACTATTCTACTTCAGGTACTGGTAGAGAGCACATTTAACTGAACAACCAGGCATTTTGCATTCCCCAACAAATTGTGTGTCATATTATATTAAAAGCCTGACAACGTTAAGTAATCTCTTGTCTCTATCAGGGTCGACAAAGAGGGGTGGGGTGGCAACTTACACCCGGGACGAACATCAACTTTTAATTTTATAAAGAAAAAAAAATTGTTTGAACAAGAACTAGGAGAGGCCCGAATATTTCTTACTCCAGGGCCAGTGATCGCTCTCTACGACCCTGGTCTCTACTCATTTTTTCAAATATTTAAATGTTATTATTTTGTCTTGTGTCAGTTCCCGATCAGTGGTCAACAGATGTGGGACTGTTTAATCCCATCTGAGCTTCAAATGATTCTTTCAATGTATGAAAATAGCTGACGAATTAATACCTGTGGTAATAGAAATTTCTTTTATTTTGATTCGAATATTTTAATCAATTTCCACACTTGACAACTGTCAATCTCAATAACCGTTTACCCAGAACAAGAGTAACCTTCCATCGACCTCACACACATATATATTTTGGCGGCTACTTTAGAATTTCTAGAATTTCCGAAGTTTTTTTACAATCATTGGCGGAAAGGTCCGAGCATGTTCAGATTTTACTCCCTTCCTTGGCAAAGTGTCCCTCTCGGTCGTTCAGGGTTAAATATGTGGACCAATTTAAATTTGTAACGCCCATTAATCCAATCTGGGGAATTCAGAATACGGCAATAAATCAACTGATGAAACGCGAACAACTTCACATTGAGTTTTTTCATTGCTAAGGGTAATGATCAATCAAAGATGCTCTAAGTGTCTTTTTTTAAATATCCAATGGGACCGGTCCTTTTAAATAGTGTCTGAAATCGCAATTCTTGGTCTTGGGGTGGGTGTGTTATTTTTAATAGCTACATTGTAAATGGCGAAGACTCGGTTCTACTTTGCATGAGCTGGTGATGCACTCTGTTACATTCAGCTGCATAATGTCAGAGTGGTACTTATGTCAAACTTCGCTAGAAAATAACAACATAACCGCGTTCAAAATAAAATCATGTTGTTTTTAATGGGGAAAGTGGCTTTTTCTTAAAGAAATACTGATAAAATTGCGATAAATTTGAATGCAAAGGCACATACATTAGCGACTGTCTTTCAAACAGTTCGTACCAGAAAGTTCCCAGTAAGTCTGAAGGAAAGAGGCTAACCCCTCCTTTACTTTTCGTCTTCATAAATCACTATAGCTACTACTACTGCAGCTGTCTCTAATAATAATGCTACGATTGGAAGATGTGCTCCTACTATTATAGATAGATAGATAGATAGATAGATAGATAGATAGATAGATAGATAGATAGATAGATAGATAGATAGATAGATAGATAGATAGATAGATAGATAGATAGATAGATAGATAGATAGATAGACAGACATACATACATACATACATACATACATACATACATACATACATACATACATACATACATACATACATACATACATACATACATACATACATACATACATGTATTTGTGTGTGATTTGTGTTTTTAACGTAGCTTTAACAATTTTCCAGTCATCTTTATGTGACATGTGCACTGTGGCAGTTTATAGTGATGACTAGCACTGGTGCATCATGCCGCAGGCATATAGCATGATGCTCCACCCAGTCACATTATCTTGACACCAGGCCGACCATTCCTAACACTCATGCTGAGCGCTAAGCGAGCCAGCTGTTAGTACCATTTTTGCAAGTCTTCAGTATAACTCGAACCCACGACCTCCCGCATCCGAGAAAACGACGATAGTATGCTGGTTCATTATATTAGGGGATGGACCCCTTTCATTTCTATAATATAAATTATTCACAAGTGTTCCAAGTGAGAGACAATGTGAAAATCCTTCTAAATCGTTTCAGTCCAATGTAAATAATTTAATTTATTTTTCTTTTCCCTTTTTTCATTTATATTGCTTATGTATTTTGCTTGTAAAGATTTCTCTCAATCATGCGTTTGGGGTCCCCGAGTGGTCGAGTGGTCTAAAGCGCCCTCCGTTACTGATCACTGCCATCTCCCCTCTGCGTAGGTTCGAGTCTAAGATTTGGTGAATGTGGTTAAGTGAGAAAGCTTGCCAGTAGCTTCTCGTGGGTCGGTGGTTCTTTCCGCGGATTTCCCGGTTTCTTCCTCCACCATTAATACTGGCCGCCATGTATGGCATATCGTGTGCTAAAAAATGGCGTTAAGCCCCAAAACAACAACAACAACAATATTGAGTTTAGATATTGTGTTTTTTATTTACTTTTGTGGATGTATACTACATGTTTAATGTGTTGTGTATCCATTATTATCAAGCTATGTTTTTCTCATTATTGTGTAATAATGAAAAATACCTGAATGAAATCTCTTTCGAATAAAGAAAGTCATACATACATACATACATACATACATACATACATACATACATACATACATACATACATACATACATACATACATACATACATACATACATACATACATACATACATACATACATACATACATACATACATACATACATACATACATTTCTCGTGAGTCGGTGGTTCTTCCTGGGGTTTTCCATGTTTCTTCCTCCACCAATTAATACTGAATTAATACTGGCCGCCATATATAGCCTATCTTGTGCTTAAAATTGCGTTAAACCCTATAACAACAACAACATACATACATACATACATACATACATACATACATACATACATACATACATACATACATACATACATACCGCACCGGTCTTAAGTGGTAAGAGCGGATGAAGGAGGTCGCCGGTTCGAATCCCGGCCAAGTCCTACCAAACATCTATAAAAATGGTACTAGCTTTGCTTGTCGCTCAGCATTTAGTGGTTAGTGTTATGACTGGCTGGCCTCGTGTCGGGATAATGCAACTGGGTGGGACATGATTCGACATGTCTACGACATGATGCCCTAATGCTAGATATTATTATAAAGTGTCGGCCATCTTAGTGATACAGCTCAAATTGTTAAAACTCTATTAAAAGTACGACAGCAAATGGCCGTAATAATAGAATTTGCTCCTATTTCACCGATCCCAACGGTGCACATTGGTCATATGATCTATCTTTATACCATCCATGTTTCAACTTTAATTTGGTATTTTGTTGTTGTTGGGCTTAATGCCATTTTTCAGCACACGATAGGCTATTCATGGCGGCCAGTATTAATGGTTGAGGAAGAAACCAGGAAATCACCGGAAAGAACCACCGACCCACGAGAAGCTACTGGCAAGCTTTCTCACATATCCACATTCGCCGAATCCTAGACTCGAACCCACGCAGACAGAGGTGAGATGACAGTGATCCGTAACGGACAGCGCTTTAGACCACTCGGCCATTCGGGGCCCCTGGTATTTTGTAGTTCTATGTATACTTTTTGTGGAATACTAAAATCAATCCATGTAGGTAAAAGAAACAATCAAGTTTAATTATGAACTTCCGATTAGCTCTGTTATAGCAACATTCTTTGTAACATAATATTAATACTTTATTAAATTATTTTTCAACATAAATGCTAAAGGTCACTTCAAGAAGGTTCTATACGTGCTCCAAATTAGTTTGTCAATGTTTAAACATATTTTGAGAGTGCTCTTTCGAACTAAGGCTGCCATACATACGTATTATTATTATTATTATTATTATTATTATTATTATTATTATTATTATTATTATTATTATTATTATTATTATTATTATTGTTGTTGTTATTATTATAGCTGCACCCATCTTCGAGAAGTCAAAAGCTTTATGTACCAGCTAGAAACTTTAGCAGATTACATGGACCAGTCAGAAACTCTTATTATTGTTATTGTTGTTGTTGCTGTGGGGTTTAGGCACATGATAGGCTATACATGGCGGCCAGTATTAATTATTATTTAACAGGATTCGGAACTAAATATAAAAACATAATCCATGGATTACATATTGTCCTCGTAATCAATAAGTCTATACAAACACGTTTCAGTGATTTTAGAAAAGATTTGCAAAGATTTTCTTTTATATTCGAGTTCAACTGCTTAACAATATAGCAGCGGGCCTTTTAGACCGAGCGTTGTGTGAGTTAAAGAATTTCCTAAGGTCGTTGCCAAAGGTATTTTGTTGGAAATCTCTTTCCAAAATAGAACATGAAACGTCAACATCAATTATAGTAGATAATAAATTATCCCATTTATAATTTTCTCATCTAAGTCTAAATGAGTTACAAATAATAGACGCTGTCACCGTCACGACAAAATGTATAAACGTTATTTATGTGCATAAACCGCGTGCTGTTTTTAAAGAGATGGGGGAAATGAGTTCTTTTATTATTCAGTTTTCACCTAGCTAACCCACGAATGCTTTACGTAGCACTAAATGGGGCTATTAACATTGAACACGTTCTTTGCAGCAGTGATTTATATTTTACTCTCGTCAAGGAAGACAATGTGGAGGGAGGCCATCCTAATCGGCAATTATGAATAAAGACTTTTCAAGGTTATCACCACCCCCAAACAAACAAAAAGCAACAAACAAACAAAAAGCAAAACAGCAGATTTTTCCGTCGCATAATTCGTTGGTGGATTTGGGTCTATGCTGTTGGTGGATGTGGGTCTATGCTGTAAGTTCTACTTACAGTTTTTAGCAAGCTCTTGTACAGCCGGGAATTTGTTTTAGATTAAATCAAAGTTCGGAACGCACCCGTAATAATAAAACGAGCGCAAAGCTTTAACACTAATAACAATGACTTTAAAATATATTAAATAAATAAATTGAATAGCATGGTCTATTAATTCGCCCGTCTTTTTTTACCTTTCCTACTTTTTATATTGCGACATTTTTAAAATAAAAACAATCAAAATGCTATATGGACCTAAAATTTACATGCATGCATGAGCAGCAACAGACATTTAATTGTATACTGAAAATACTTTGCACCAAAATGCCGATAGATGTTACGTGACGATATCAGCAATACAGAGCCGTTTTAAGGCATAGGCACGCGATGCACGTGTCTAGAGATCCGCGGCGGCCATAAAACAACATTTCGGTGACGGTCGTGTTAGCAGTTTAGTATTACATTAATATATTTAATAAAATGACACACATGCACGTGGAAATACAACGCAATACTCTATATCTAAGACTGAGAGACTGAGGCGCAATTCTGGTTACTTTTAAGGTTCTAGTTTGTGCCTTGGGTTCCCAAACTTCTTAAAACGGCTCTGCAACAATGCACACGGTTGTAAATGCATGTTAATGCAATTCCCAAGATATTTTTCTTGGGCATTTTCAGGAGTGTATGTTGATCTGTCCAGAATGTAACTTATTTCGTTAGAAAGTAGCACAAGAACTCAAACAAAACGTAACACTTTTACAGAGTTCAGCTACTGGCATCCTGTACGATAACTGTGATTCAGCTTTGGAATAGTTCCAGAAAAATTCCATTTAACAAATAAAGACAATTTGATTCAACTGGAATTACCCTTTTTGTCTTTAATACTGTTTCTTAATTATTTGTTTTACGTATAAAGCAATTATTGTCAAAAAGACTTCGTAATGAAAACTTCGTGTTTGACGCTTCAAGCTTTGCAACATTGAAAATATACCTTTCTAAATTAGTTCCCAAAAAACAAGTCACCTTGTGAACGAAATAGTTTTCCGAACGATAACTTACGTTTTGCGTCATTTACCTTCTCCAGGATTTGCAGGTAGGTTGTTCTGTAGGCGACAAGGATCTTTGATCTTTGATTAAGGCTGAAAAGGTGAAAGAGCAAGGTCATTGGAACCGACCATAGAATGCTTTATCTGAAACAACCCGAATATGGATTCATTAAACATTCGCCTAACTTTGCAAGAAGGCTATCAGGTAGGGACTACGAAAATCCTGTTGATTTGTGGTATGAAGATATCAAAGGTCAAGTTAACAATGATCTGAAAGCATAATGATTTCAGCGGAATTTTGCCATTGATGATAAGTATTTATCTGTCATTATTTCAAGTATCAAGGTCACTTTGACCTATTAAATGGAATATATTTTATTGTCATAATGCCTTTGGTTCTACTCGACCAAATAATTTTAAAAGAAGAACAATTTCCACGATTGGTTGCACTTGATGAAGCAATGAATTCCAGTTATTTCAGGATTAAAGCAAACCAAGATCAAGATTACAACGATTATTAAGAGGATAAGTTTAATCCGTATACTTACGATTTGTTGTAATCTTATTTATTGAATCTTAACACCAAACGTTTAATTTAAAAATTAGCTATAATTTAATTTTGTTTTTATATTTTGACGCAAATGGATTGGGGCTTACTTAATGCAATGAAAAGTTACTGAAACATTTCATCAACTATCTTTACTTTCTCATTTTCAAGAATTAAAATTACCCTATGGCCTATGGTCAGATTAATTTTCTTCTGTTTTTTGCAGAATTTTCACCTCTAAGAAAATATTGATACTGTCAGAACTATCATTTGATCAGTAGTGCCACTATACAAAATGTTATAAAAAATGAAATTTAAACCGATTTCCGATTTGTCAATGCATGTACTTTTATCAAATATTCTCGGACTTGTCTACTGCCCTAAGTAAGCCGATAATGATCTGATATGCTACATTAGGAGCTTGTACCAAGATCTACGTTGCATTGACCAATGATAAATTTAGATTTATCTGTATCAAATTGGTAAACTTCCTGCTCCTTCTTGTAATCTGAAGCGGTGCTTACTGAAAGTGCCGGATTTTGGCCTACCAGGGCCAAGCACTATATGTATATGGTTCCCCCCTCCCCTCAAATGTGAAACTCAAAGAAACAGTATTACAAGCTAAATAGGTGGGAATATACCAGGGTTGCCATCATTACAAATCAAAATACTCGTACATGTAAATCAAAATAGTCGTATATAACTCATTCATTTTTACCATCGACGATTAATTTGAATTTTCTCTGGTGCCCCTGTTGGGCTGGTGACATAAGCACGTTCTTTGCGTTCTTTATGGGTAATTGAGCATCCATATGTACTGAACGATCTGATTCACGCTCAATTTTTTTAAAAGACGCATTTCCAGTGGCTAATTCATAGCTCACCAGAACATGACCCCTAAGCGGTCGCTGTCAGATCTTCACGTAAGACAGTGGAGATCCGATTTTAATCAGTTTGTTAAAGCTAAATGCAATTTTAATAAAGTAAACTCTTTGAGTTTTCAAGGCCATTTTTCGGAACATGCTGGGCAGTATATGGTGGCTTGTATACATGGTGGAGAAAGAAAACCTCCAAGATAAAACACAGAACCGCGGGAAGCGGGAAGCGACAGGCAGGTTTTCTAACGTACCCACGCTGACTAAGCCTGAGATAAGTCCAAGCGGACAGAGGTCAATGACCTGCCAAGGCGAACGTTTTTCCACTTGGTCACGTTTGACCTGCTCGTCAAGCTGTTAGATTATAACGATTGTATTACCATAAAGTTTAACGCAGTTTTGCTTTGTAAATATTACTTATATGTTCAATGTATTTCTGACTACCATCCAAGGAAATATTTTAAGAGTCACCAGAACTGGCTCTGATTATTCCGCATTTAAAAGGAAAATTAAGAAAACAAATTTTACTGCTGGTAACGATTTGATAGGGAAACCAGAACGCATCTTTTCAACGATTAATATCTTCGCTGTAATAGTCACTTTCATAGAGACGAAAGTTTTAAATTGAGTAGTGAATTGAAAGGTCAAAAGAATATGACCTTGACAGGGTATCAGTCGGATCTCTTTTTTACGTAGTATATCTCGATTTTAATTAGAAATGATGGGGGAGATTAAGTCATGGGCACACGAGGCGCATGTTTATCTGGGATACTTAAGTAGAGTATTATCATGGGCGCTCAACTGTAACGGTAAAAATACGGACTCAAACGTCCCAGTGGTGTGGAAGACAGACTAGTGATTATTGCTTCCCGAGGCCAACGATAGATTCAGAAAATGTTAAAAGGAATCGTTCAGTCAGCTATTTCAGTGCACATTCTTTAGGAATTAGGCAACTTAAAATTTATCGATATTAAGTACAGTGATTTTTTTTCTTCTTGTCTCAGATTTAACATATGTAGGCTATGCTCTAGTTTATTAAATAAACCCCAAATTGCCAGTACTACCCTTTCATCCTTCCCTTTCTGGGGATGTAAAAGCTAAAAACTAGGGAGGGGTGGGTATTATTGATTTTTTGCGGGTTTTTTTCCCTAGTAGGAAACCCATCGAATTTTCAACTATTTTATGCACAAAACATTATTATGCATACAAATTTTACCGGGAGGGGGTTGGGGTGGGGAGCGGACGAGGAATGATACTTTGCCGCATTATATGCAAGTAACTTACTACAATGGGTTGCTAAGGAAGAAGGCACTGAGTGAGGGTAATATAAAACAACACTTAGTTGTAGACAAGATATTGTTATTTGGGTAAATGTATTGTCGTCGTCATAAAGAAAGTACATTTGACAGCATTAAACTTATTAATGTACGGACGGCTTTGGTGGATTAGTGGTTAGAGGGTTTGCCTCGTATGCCGGAGGTCTCAGGTTTGAACACATGCCGAGTCATATCAATGACTTATAAAAATGGTACTAGCAGTTATCTTGTTTGTCGCTCAGCATTAAGCGGTTTGTGTTATGACTGGTCGACCTGGTGTAACGGGTATTTTAACTGGGTGCGACATTATGCTATATGCCTACAGCATGATGTTCCAGTGCTAGACGTCAGTATAAACTGTCTCACTGCAGACATCGTAGCGATATGACTGAAAATGTGTTAGTTACTTAAAAATCCAAATCACACACACATGTTTGAAATGTGTTATTTTTTCTTCTCTCGATAATTATTATGAAACTAATCGTGTAATCTTCTAAACTAAATAAGAAACATTTTTAATTAGCTCTCTCACTGTTGTAGAAACGAATGTGCTCTGTTTAGCATATGATTCATTCAACTAAATCTACATTTTTACACACTAGACGACTGTCGTAATAATGAACATACCTTTACTTATGCCCCGAAAGTGACTATCAATGCACCATTTAGCAAAGGTTGCCCCTCGAAATCAAGCACACAAACAAGGAAAAAATAAATAAACAAATAACGGAACAACTCGAACAATTACGGGTTGAAAGATGGGCTCATGGTACCAAATAGTTGGCTCGAATGCGTCTTAAAGATCATAGAATGAGCACGACAGGAGATGTCAACACTTGCCCGCTTCTCGGACTAGATAGCCCTGGGTTATTATGCAGAGAAATGGATTCATTTATTTTCATACAAGATGTATCCCAACATAAGAGATAGAGATCCTGTTGATCTATATGTCTGGATGTGGATAACAAAAGTTTACTATCACTAATCAAATACGCCAAATTATTTAAAAATACTAAATTAGAACAATTATTATTTTGTTAAAGGTAGAGAACAACTCACCATCCATGGCACAGCCCAAAAAAATTGGAAGCAATCAGATTGTGCAGATCAACTCGAAATAAGAAATCATGAGATGCTTCTGTGAACACTTTAAACTAAGATTTGTATCGCCTGTGATAAACTAACTAGTGTGCAAAAGGCTTCAAGGTTTTAAGGTAGTGCTATATTTATATAAAGATCTTTTGTTAAGAATGTACGGTTTAAATTAAGACATATGACAAAGATAATTTCGAGAATGATTGAATATTCAAACTAAGGAGTTTCGTGGATGAGAGAACTGATCTACAAACGGGTTGAAAGAAAAAGAAGAATCACGTGTGAGAAAAAAATATACAAGGTTGCTATATAGAAATTCCGCAGGTTTTCTTTGCTGTCAATAGCGAGTGGATTCCATTCTATGTTTTCCACGAGTTAAACACAATTCTTTAGATCTTCATTGGTGCACGGCCTACATTGTAAAGTAAATGTCCGTCTCTGGCAAGAGACACAAAAAAACCCTGTCTTTCCGATTAGTTCGGCGTGTGCAGAGAGCATATGAAGCAGGAAACCAGACTAATAGGCGCGATTCATCGGGGAACGTTTTCTTCTTTTTTTCTCTCTCTCTATCTTCTTTTACACAAATTCATTGATCTATTGTTCTCCGCGGTCTTACGAGTACCGGAAGTGTGTATAAGGTGTCATGGAAATGGCTACGCGTTGCTCAGTCAATATTTTCTCTTTTTGATGATGACAAGGTAGAGAAACATATCAGAGATGGACTAGACGCACAATTTTTTAAATTACTTGTACGGAATATTAGTTATTCGCTCAGCATGTGCATGGCCCTTTTATGCAGTCCCAGATTACCCATTAGGCAGAGTAGGCAACTGCCTATGGGCCCCGCGACTTTTAGGGGCCCCATGAGACCGTGACGAAAGAATTTTTTTACTTACTTCTTGTTAAGAATAGAGGCGAGTGACGACGCTGACGTCATACAATAATGTTTTCAAGTTAGTCTAGTAGTTAAGTTAAATTAAATTAAATAATTATAAATAAAATTGATAGGGCCTAGATAAAATGTCGATGAAAGAGAGAAGGCACGAAAGCGGAGCAGAGAAGCGAAGAAAGAAAAAGGAAGCCACAGTGAAGCTTCAAGAAGAAATTAAAATGACTTTGTCGCTTTTCCAACTTGGCTTCACTCGTTCGTCTGCAGAAGATCAAGCCTGTGGTAGTACTGCCGCCGGCAGTGCCAGCGATGTTATGGCGACAGACTTGCCTTCCGAAGTGACTGCTGTACAAATGGCTGAGCCTCAGGACGCCATAGATGAGACTGCCAAAACCGATCAGGATTTTAATGTGATTGCTCCGGAGAGGCAAATTCAGGGATCGGAATTTCAAAAAGACGTCGGATTATGGGAAAACATTACTAACGCAGTGCAAGAACATTTGTGTAGTAGAGATCCTGTAGAATGTCAGCACTTTGATTGTGATTTTTCGGCTTCACGTAGGCAGTACGATGATGGTACTGCACGATATTTTACTCGTTCCATGATGTTTCGAAAGCATGTGAATGGAGAACAAATTAAACGGGAATGGTTGATGTACTCGCCAACTTCTGGCAATGTATAATGTTTTCCCTGCGTCTTATTTCGTGATGCAGGTAAAGGAATTCAAACACAATTCTGTAATGGATTTTCTGACTGGAAAAATGCTTCTCAGCGCATCCAGATGCACGAGAACAGTGAGATGCACCGAGCATGTATGCAGGCGCTTATTACTAGGCGACGTGCAGTATGTCGCTTAGACTGCTGTTTACAAATTCAATTCGACAAAGAGAAAGAATACTGGATAAAGGTTCTGCAGCGAGTGGTGTCGGTTGTCAAGTTTCTGTCGTCGCGTGGATTAGCCTTTCGCGGTGAAAATGAAAATATAGGATCCCAACACAATGGAAATTACTTGGGCGTTTTAGAGTTGATTGCGCAGTACGATCCTTTCATGAGTTCTCATTTAGCCAAATATGGTAACCAAGGTCGAGAAAGACCATCCTACCTATCATCTACAATTTGTGAAGAAATTATCGAGATAATGGGAAATCAGGTTCTGGCAGTTATTTTGAAAGAATTGCAGCAATCCAAGTACTTTTCTTTAAGCGTCGATTCCACGCCGGACATATCGCACATTGACCAGCTGACAGTAGTTGTTAGATACGTAAGCATGTTAGACGGCGAAGTGATGGAACGGTTTCTCACCTTCATCCCAATTGAAAGTCACACAGGAGAAGCTCTTGCTACGACCGTCTTAAAATTTCTAAACAAATGTGACATTGATATAAAAAATCTGCGAGGACAATCTTACGACAATGCCGTAAACATGTCAGGGCGTTACAACGGTCTCCAGGCACACATTTGCCAAATCAATCCACTTGCACACTACATTCCCTGCGCAGCACATTCGTTAAATTTGGTTGGATTTTCTGCTGCAGAAACCTGCGTTAACGCACTTTCTTTCTTCGCACTTGTTCAGAAACTGTTTAACATTTTTTCTGCGTCTACTGCCCGTTGGGCGGTTATGTCCAAATGTCTTGAAAATGAAGCTGGCTCTGGACTCGTTTTAAAAAGAGTGACTGGAACAAGGTGGTGTGAGCGGGCGGATGCGACCAAGGCGCTGTCTTATGGTTACAGCAGCTTCCAGAAGGCTTTGTCGGTCATTGCAGAAGATGTGAAGCAAAACCCAGAGACAATTCACGAAGCAAAATGTCTGTTACAAGACCTGTCGAGGAAGGAAACAGCCGTTATGTCAGTCTTTTGGGCTGTCATCTTGGAAAGAATCAATGCAGTCAGTAAATCATTACAGAAAGAAACGATAGAACTCCAGACGGCCGTCAATATGTTGCAATCATTGTCAGATTTTCTAACATCACAGAGAGATTTGTTTTATGAATACGAAGAGAAGGCGAACGAGAAAGTTGAAGCACAGTACTCTGACGATTGTAATCGTTTTCGCAAGCGAAAACGACATCACGCCGATGGTGACGCTGAAGAAGTTGTACTTCTTGGAAAAGACAAGTTCAGGATTGTAACCTATTTACTGATATTGGACAAACTATCTGCTGAGCTCAACCGCCGCATGCGAGCATACGGCAAAATTCAGTCGTTGTTTGGATTTTTAGTTGAATTTCCGTCCAAAACAGATGACGAATTAAGACACGCAACCGAGACATTTCGAGAGAATTATCCTGATGACATCGATATCCATTTCCAGGAAGAAATGGTTCACTTCAAGTATTTCGCATTGGCGGCTTTGCAGTTTGAAGATTCCGATGATAAAATACCTGCATCGCAATCATATAAACTCATTTGTGACAACATGATTCAGTCTACATTTCCAAACGTTTTGACTGCACTACAAATTTACAGATGCTTAATAAATCACAATCGTGACCGGCGAACGAACATTTTCCAAATTGAAAATCCTGAAAAACTGTCATCGAGTTTCAATGACGCAAGAACGAATGAATACACTTGCCATTATGGCCACTGAAAACGACGTTTTGCAGAATATTGACTTTCAGGATATTTTAAACGACTTCACTACTGTGAAATTAAGACAGAAAACTTTTTGAAGGTTCGTTAGTCGTTACTTAAAAAGAGATTGGTAATTGTAAACGGTTGACTTGTATTTTACGGTATGGAACGGTAGCTATCTATCGTAGATCGTAATTTAAGTTTCATATTATTTCTTTCTGGATAAATAGTTAAATACGTGAATATATAGACTACAGTGATTGTTTTCTTAAATTATTAATCTAATAATTATAATGTCGTATTGGCATTATTATTGCTACATATGACATTTTATACTTATAAAAGGACATTTTATGTCTTGGCACTGGTAGGTTAATTTAAACAAGTAAAATCGACTGGGCACTGGCGTTCTACTTCTAGTAGTAAAAGTTTTATGTGTCATATATGTATGTCGTGCTATACGCATTTTCAAGAACTGATCATTTGGAGTTAACGGGGTTTAATATTGCATATTTATATTTTCTGAGTTAAATCGTTCTCAACTTTTCATTAAAATTCGCCTCACTTTGATTTAGATCGAAATACATGCATAAGCCCGGCGCATCAAATAAAATAAATGTTTAACACTACGCATTGTTTCCATTACGCGTTCTTGCACCTGAAAACAGGATAGTAGATAAACGAGGGGACAATACTTAACAACACTTCTCAATATGGTGAATAGGTTGATATTTATCATCTCAAGGCGATAGAAATGAAAATTGAATCGATATATAAACATTAAATTGATCTTTTTACTACCAGTTCAACGCCACGATAACTGTTTAAAAGGTACACAATGATCTGATGAATATAAAATTGGGAATGTTATTCAACGTATTTGCCAAAGACGTGTAACACGTAAAGGTTGCTAACTATGGTATTGCGTGATGGCGTGATTGTAATGACAATGGTTACACTTAAGAATTACGTTCATAAAATTAAGGCTACATACTATAAAGTATTCTTGCTGGTTGTACGCATTTTAAATTCCTCTTGAGATTTTATGAAGAAATAGATGAGGATTTAGTTATATTCCTTAAATTGTTTTAGCCAAAATTCTTTACTGACTCCAAATTTCAAAAGTATGTGGCGTCCCTATCAACACAGCCTATTTAGAAAGTTGAAATACTTGTTCATTAACATCACAGTTTGATGGGTTGTTTTTTTATTTTCAATTTAGTGATAAAATACTAACGACTAAACAGCATTTGTTTTTAACAAACATTATTCAAAGCTAGTGTAATCGGTGCTGTAGCCAGTACAAACCCGTAGCGAAAATGGATGGTTGGGTGTGGTGCTACGTTTCTCAATTTAATATTTGCAAACATTTAAACACGGGGGAAAAAAACAGATCAATGTCAACATGCTGTTGGTCAGTATCGTATAGATCACATCAGCTTTGCCTTTGACATCAGATAACAGTTGTAGTGTTTCGTTGCTCTTGACAAAGATGGTACGTAATTGTTGTGCATGCAATTACCGTCTATATCTGTATAACTTGCAAACACGTGCAAAACAACATACACCCAAACACTAGTAGAATAATGCCTTGGCATTGAATATTCCTTATAATTTCAAGCGTGCATCATAGACTATTGATAGACCGGCACATTATGCGACAGTCGATCTCGGTCTGCGATATCTGTAGATGGATGAGTGATACATGTAGGAGATTCTTTGGATTATAGGATGCCACCGAAGTAAATATCAGTAAGACCAGACCAATTTAATGTGTTACTACCTGCAGAGGTGCAAACTGGCTTCATGAACAGGTTATGCTATCGTCTGCCATACGTGCACATTTTTGAGCGATTCAAATCGCACGTACAGAGGTTTTGAGTAGGATCTTTACTTAAAATACGCTTCTCCGGTGGCCGAGTCGTACCAAAGAAAACTAAAGATGGTACTATCAGGTTCTTCGCAAAGCACTCAGCATTAAGAGGTTAGTGCTAGGACTAGTCGGTCTGGTGTCAGGATAATGTAACTGGGTAGGACATCATGCTACATATATGTGGCATGATGCCCCCCTCCCCAGTGCAAACATCACTATCAACTGCCACAGTGCAGACATCGTATGACTGAAAAATTGTTACAATCAAAGTCTCCTCTCTCTCTCTCTCTCTCTCTCTCTCTCTCTCTCTCTCTCTCTCTCTCTCTCTCTCTCTCTCTCTCTCTCACACACACACACACACACACACACACACACACACAAACATACACACATATACATGCATTCATAAAGCAACTTTACAATTTCATTGGCCATTGCACATATTAAAAAATTAAATTTGTCCAGTTTATTGTGCTCACCAAATATTTATAGGAATGCAGGAAAGCAGTGTTGATGTTCGAGAGAGGGTAGTTGCAGAAATGAAACATGTCACTGGTCGTTTTTAAAATTATGATAACTTCCCCCCCCCACTTACCATAAAAATATATTACATCTTTTGTAATTTTCATTAGAAGAAGTCCGATTTTTGCAAGTATGTGTTCGTTACCTTGTCAAAGATTAGGACCATATTTAGTGACTACTGAACCGTAGGACCCACTATCCCCTCTCTCTCTCTCTCTCTCTCTCTCTCTCTCTCTCTCTCTCGCAGGATATTAGCTTTCTAGAAAAAAAAAAGAATAGGAAACATGTAAAGCAAACTCCGAAGCATCTTGTACAGGAAACACATTGTCAATGAATAAATCATTGTGTAGTTTTTCGAGGTTAAGAAACTCCAAGTCATTTATGACTCTGTTACGAATCTATGATTTCATGTACTGTATCAAGCAATCGCATTGTTGTGGTAACATTAGCTGATATATTATGTTGAGATAAAAACGATCGCCCTTGCCCGGACATCGAATTCTCGTGTTTTCCTGGGAGTGTAGACTTAGCCTTGAAACAATGCTTTTGAAACAGTGTGCAGCTGCTGTTAAACGTTATTGACATAGCGCAAGCATATGTGCATGTGGCATCACCTGATCACAGAACGGCATGCAGCTCTGCTAAACACATAAACCATTGCATATCAGAATCTACTGATTCATCAGAATTATAAACATAATTGTTCGGGATCAAATTCATGACCTCGTGACATGAGCGCCCGCAAATGTAGCTGAATATGTCACAAGATTCTATTTAAAACTCTTAATATAGATGAACTTTTCGTTTCAGACTGATTCTTATACTAAATCTCCCGGTCCTGTCTGACTGACCCTCCCCCCTGAAAAAAATCATGATCCCCCTGCAAAAAATCCTACGGGCGCATTGCCTCTTCATTTGTTGATGTTCCTCGTTATATATCACAGCCTTAGTTTGGCATAACATGAGTAATTAATTTTATTCAGAATTATGAACATTAATGGCAGGATTGCTTTTGACCCAATTCGTCAGACCACAGATCAATCGATTATCAAGCTCTCGACCCAATTCTTCATTTTACAGATCAATTTATAATCAAGGTCAAAATTGTTTTAAGTTTCTCTTATTTAGAACTGATGTATTTCTTTTTTGGCCAAGATATGTAGCTTAAATTGAACTAAGCCCTAATTAGCATAACCTTCTCTAATTGGTTTGCTGTTGTATAAACTATGTACAATAAAATGCTTTTAATGTTCGTCTGATTTGTTTGCTATTGTATACACTAATGACGTACAATAACATGCATTGGGTTATTACTGTTGTATGTACTGACAACGAACAATAAGATACACTGGAAGTTTTTCAGATTAGTTTACTGTAGTATTTGCTAACGACGAGCAATAAAACGCACTGGAAGTTTTTTGTTTTGTTTGGTTTACTGTTGTATACACTAATGACATGCAATAAGATATACAGGAAGCTTTTCTAATTGGTTTACTATTGTATACACTAATAACGTGCAATAAAATATACTGGAAGCATTTTTTTCTGATTGGTTTACTATTGTATACACTAATGACGTACAATAAGATATACTCAAAGTTGTTCTGACTAGTTTGCTATTGAATACACTAATGATGTACAATAAGATACATAGGATTTTCTTCAGATTGGTTTGCTGTTGTATACACCAATGACGTACAATAATATACATTCGGTGCTTTTCCTGATTGATTTACTGTTGTATACACTAATGACGAGCAATAAGATAGACTTGAAGTATTTTTTCTAATTTATTTACTATTGTATACACTAATGCAATGCAATAAGATTTAATAGATTTTTTACTTATTGGTTTGCTATTGAATACACTAATGACGTAACAATAAGATGCATAGGGTGCTTTACCTGATTGGTTTACTATTGTATACACTAATGACAAAATATAAGATACATTGAATATTTATCAGTTCTGTTTATTTTGTTCTTTTTTCTTGATAATATCTGAAAAGAAAATTCTTTTATGAAGAGAAAGTATCTCTGTAAAAGTCTATGAAATTTAACTTAGTGTAACTAAACCTCTTGCAATTCTTACAGTCTAAGTATGCAACGTACATCAAGCTCAGAGGATGAAACACCTCCTATCTTATAAAATTGTTTCAATGATGATGGAATGATTTCCCAAGTCATACAGACATCTACGCTGGTAGGGCAAGATGCTGTGATATCCGTTATCAGGTATTATATTATTTTATGTGTTATGTTTTATATATTATTATATTCTATGTGTTATATTTTATATATTATTATTATGTTAATGAATTAGTATATATTTTATATATAATTATATTATATATGAACGTCAGCGTATGGAAAAACTAAGGAAAGAATTTATGAAGAAGAACGAAGCTCTCGTGTAATGATACGAGAAACTTTCTGAAATACGTTTACTAACCACATATCCATATTACCATACTAACCATACCAACATAATAACCGAAGTTATAATAATCTGATCTGATTATGTCTTAGAATTTAAAAAATAATTGCTACTGTTCAATTTTCTGGAGCCCTATGTCCATGAATTATCAACTTGTAAATTGTTCTAAAATGTTTGTTAATTTACATGGTGCAGTGCACCGCTTCGATTTCCTAGTGGTTAGAGCGTCCGCCTCGGATGCGGGAGGTCGTAAGTGCTATCCCCGGTTGAGTCATACCAAAGATTTATAAAAATGGTACTAACAACTGCCTCGCTTGACGCTCAGCATTAAGAGGTTAGTTTTAGGACTAGTCGGTCTGGTGTCAGGATAATGTGACTGGGTGGGACATCATGCCACATGTCTGCAGCATGATGCCCCAGTACTAGACATCACTATAAACTACCCCACTGCAGTCATTGTATCGATATGACTGAAAAATTGTTATAGCTACGTTAAAAATTATAATCACATTACATCCTCACATGGAGCAGTACCCTCAAGATTGGATAAAGATATATGCAAACTAAACTCAAAGGAACATGTTTTCTTGCTTGAAATCTTCTCTGCTATCTCTAAATGGTATAATATCACGTGGCTTTTAAAATGATTATGAGTAAGTTCGTCAACGCTTCTTCCTCCTCCTCATCGTTCTCTTCTTCTTTTTCTAGAAATGAGTACTTAATTTGCAGTCAGGTAATGCCAGCTACTAGTCGAATACTATTAAACGTCATCGAAGAGGAAACATCGTGGTTTTATATTTAGTGTAACAAGCTTCCAATTATTCTCATTACTAAAAGGAAAACGTTGTCTACGAAAGTACATGAAAGTATATGTTTTTAAAAGAGTATTTTTCATTACTTGGCTATATTAACCAAAGTGAAGTTCCTCGACAATTAGAAAGTGTAACATGAGATGTGCGGTTCAGCGGTGTGATATATTTTATTTCATTTATCAGATATTCATCTTCTTGTTGGAGGTGTCACTGATAAGCTAACTACTTTCAATAAATAAAGAAAAATGATTGTCACTGGATCTGACGATATCTAACCATTTCGATTGTCCGTATTAGTGGAACTGGTCTTAAAAAGGGTCACTGAACAGCTCTTCTAAACAAAACCCCCTATTGATAATTTTTGTAGGTTTTCTTTTTTTTGGGGGGGGTGTTGTTTATTTTTTTTGTTGGTTTTCTTTTTATTGGTTTTAACGGCACTTTTAAGACATTATTCAGGCTCGTGCAACATTCTCAAGGACACAGGCTGCATAGCGAGGATTTTATGCTGATAAAGATATCCTGACAAAACCAGGTTGCAGTGTTGCACTTACCTGCATTATTCATTATATTATGCAGGGTTCCACTTACCTGCATTATTGGTTATATTATGCTGGGTTGCACTTACCTGCATCAATGGTTATATTATGCAGGGCTGCCCTTACCTTCATTATTCATTATATTATGCAGGGTTGCACTTACCTGCATCATTGTTTATATTATGCAGGGTTGCACTTACCTGCATCATTGGTTATATTATGCAGGGCTGCCCTTACCTTCATTATTCATTATATTATGCAGGGTTGCACTTACCTGCACTATTGGTTATATTATGCAGGGTTGCACTTACCTGCATCATTAGTTATATTATGCATGGTTGCACTTACCTGCATTATTCATTATATTATGCAGGGTTGCACTTACCTGCATTATTGGTTATATTATGCAGGGCTGCCCTTACCTGCATTATTCATTATATTATGCAGGGTTGCACTTACCTGCATCATTGGTTATATTATGCAAGATTTCAGTTACCTGCATTATTCATTATATTATGCAGGGTTACACTTACCTGCATTATTGGTTATGTTATGCAGGGTTGCTCTTACCTGCATTATTCATTATATTATGCAGGGTTGCACTTACCTGCATCATTAGTTATATTATGCATGGTTGCACTTACCTGCATTATTCATTATATTATGCAGGGTTGCACTTACCTGCATTATTGGTTATATTATGCAGGGCTGCCCTTACCTGCATTATTCATTATATTATGCAGGGTTGCACTTACCTGCATCATTGGTTATATTATGCAAGATTTCAGTTACCTGCATTATTCATTATATTATGCAGGGTTACACTTACCTGCATTATTGGTTATGTTATGCAGGGTTGCTCTTACCTGCATTATTCATTATATTATGCAGGGTTGCACTTACCTGCATCAGTAGTTATATTATGCATGGTTGCACTTACCTGCATTATTCATTATATTATGCAGGGTTGCACTTACCTGCATTATTGGTTATATTATGCAGGGCTGCCCTTACCTGCATTATTCATTATATTATGCAGGGTTGCACTTACCTGCATCATTGGTTATATTATGCAAGATTTCAGTTACCTGCATTATTCATTATATTATGCAGGGTTACACTTACATGCATTATTGGTTATGTTATGCAGGGTTGCTCTTACCTGCATTATTCATTATATTATGCAGGGTTGCACTTACCTGCATCATTAGTTATATTATGCATGGTTGCACTTACCTGCATTATTCATTATATTATGCAGGGCTGCCCTTACCTGCATTATTCATTATATTATACAGGGTTGCACTTACCTGCATTGTTGGTTATATTATGCAAGATTTCAGTTACCTGCATTATTCATTATAATATGCAGGGTTACACTTACCTGAATTATTAGTTATGTTATGCAGGGTTGCTCTTACCTGCATTATTCATTATATTATACAGGGTGGCACTTACCTGCATTATTGGTTATATTATGCAGAGTAAATGGGAGCTAAGTGCCTCTCCTAAAGCAGCAGAGACACATGCTGGTCTGTGCAGGTTTCGCAATCAGGACTTTGGATTACTAGTCCAGCGCTTTTACAAGCACTAATTATTTGTTTCGAGTTTTATAAAAAGAAGCTGCTTTGGATCTATTTATTATAAGAACACAGCTACATAAAAGTTTGAAATTTTAACTTTACTTTCTTTTTCTCTGATTGATTGGAACTGTCGAAAAGAAATTAAACTGAACTTGCGTTCAATCTACTAAAGCTTAAAAGCACGTTTAATAAGATACATACTTTGAGATACGTATGGCTTTCCTCGTCTAGAAATAGAGCTTGACTACGAGTTATATGATCATTTGACAAATAATAATATTAATTAATCAATGGCGTAAATATTGTAAAAGTTTTTCCAAGTGCTTTTACATTAACTAATATGATAATTAAAGACTATGTCTTACTGTCGTCCATGGGATGAAATATTTTTTTATTTTTTTACATAGTAATGTACTTTCCTTAAAGTAAAGCAGTTTATATACGCAGTTTGGGAGCAGTGGCAAAAAACTACGTAATTTGTTTTGTAACAGGATCTTGAGGGGTCATTTCAAAGTTATCACTTGAAAGTATACCCCCTCTCTCTCTCTCTCTCTCTCTCTCTCTCTCTCTCTCTCTCTCTCTCTCTCTCTCTCTCTCTCTCTCTCTCTCTCTAACATAATATATGGATGTGCTCTCTATCTGTTTTTTTTTTATAAACACCTACTCATCCCAGTTTCACACATAGTTTATTATTAATATGCGAAGATCAATAGCAGTTTTGACGGGAACAAGACAGATGTGTCCACAGACATAGATGGAGAAAGTAAATTCGATATACGGACACCTTAATGGCACGAGGTACTTAAAACTCTCAAAAATATTGTGAATAATCAAGGAGTAAATGACACATACTTTGAAAGATCCAAATATGGCTCACTAGGCTTCGATTGAAATAAGAATTGCAAAATTATCAATCTTAGGTTAAACTAAAATTCTGTAAATTGACAAGTTCATGCCAGACAAATGAGAAATGAATGTTCATGATTTTGTGCTTTTTTTACTCCTTACCATGCTACTAGCATTTTGGAATACTCTTCGTATTTGAAATTTTATTTCACAAATATGTTCATGCAAATAGTTATTGGTAACAACACCTTTGTAAAATTTATCCTAATGAAATTATTTTTCTTTCCAGAAAGAAATCTTAACAAAGCATCATGTCTGCATGATTTTTCTCTGAATGAATTATTAACCCTATGTCGCTATAGCTGCATGCACAGTAAATGTATGAAAATTCAATGAGAATGTTAATTAAGTTGTACATGTTCAACGCATCCGCAGTTATTCCATTAGTATCACATGGGTTGACGGTAGAATCAAGTAGCCTATTTTCCATTAGTGTCACATGGTTTGACGGTAAAATCAAGTAGCCTATTTTCCATTAGTGTCACATGGGTTGACGGTAAAATCAAGTAGCCTATTTTCCATTAGTGTCACATGGGTTGAAGGTAAAATCAAGTAGCCTATTTTCCATTAGTGTCACATGGGTTGACGGTAAAATCAAGTAGCCTATTTTCCATTAGTCTCACATGGATTGACGGTAAAATCAAGTAGCCTACAACCCTACAACTGTCACGACTTAGAGCCTTTAATTTACAAAATTACCACTCAGCATGTTGTACGACCTTCTCGTGTCCTCTTCATGACATTTATCATAGAGCTAAAGACCTGGCAGCTGCATGATAAAATGTACAGCTGGATACAATTTTATCAAAATATAGGAAGTAGTTTTAAAAATGACAACCTAGATAAAGAATGAAGCCAATGACTCTTGTTGTTATTTTTACCTTGACAATTTTATGAGGCACTATTTGACCCAGATAAACAGCAGGCTAAAGTTGCATGATAACAACACCTTCATTGGTTCAGATGTTAGATGGACAGTGATTGCTGATTGATATTTTCTGTCTGTGCCTTTAAGCTTGAAATTGAAATCATTGCTATGGTACCTCTAAATATGATATGTAATTACTTGAAGTTTTATTATAATATTCTTAATAGCTTTAAGTTATTTTCCAGAAAATGTACAAAATCACATACCGGTAATTACGTTTTTCCTTGCCTTTCTGTGAACTTAACATAGTGGCATGGGCCCTTTCGACACACGATTAGTCATGACATCATATACATGAGCAGAGTGTTATGACCTTTCTCCAGCTGTCACTTAGTTATGGGCGGGACAAGTAAATCCTAACAGTGTTAACAGAAGGATTGGCAGATAATATATTAACATAATATGCCTACTTTAAGATGGCTGTAAAAATGCACCAGTAAAAGTCAAATCATAATAAAACATGACACAATTATTATTGACTTGGGCTTGACCTTGAGAAATGACAGAACATATTATGAAATACTCTCTGTAACTTTATACACACATTCGTCCTAATATCTTAACCGGCTTCCAAGCTGCAGTCTGAATAGAATTTATTTAAGATGCTGATAGAATTATTTAAGATGCTTACATTTAACAAAGAACCATGAAAGTGGTATATGAAACACTAAGATTATGATGGATATAAGCGTATTCAGTTTCATTTATCTCAATATGGGATTTTAGTTCAAGACTTGGCAAGAAATATAGGTATATTGGCATTCTTTTGCAGAGAAGACTATCAAAGTCATAATCAGTCTAGATGTAAAATGGTACCATGCTAGATAATACTACTCTAAATGTCTTCATATAACAGACGAGACATCAAAGGAGTGCCGGTGTGTACATTTACAAAACATCGTTCAGCCATTAGGTTAATTTCAGTTAACCTTCCAAGGAGGATAATTTTGGAAGATTTGTACAAAAAATAAATAAGTATCCGCAGACACTGATTCCATATTTTCGTCAAGATGTTTGTTGACATTATCCCTTATATAATTTTTTCATTGGATGATGGCGTACGTAACCATCAAAGTCTGTGTAATCATAAGTGAGATACGGGAAGAAAAAAAAACAGAATTAGGGAAACATTGCGTCATTTCATATCACCACGATTTATATACAACCCCCTAATATCTAATTATGTTTCTTCATGCCCTTCAAACGAATATATAATAACAAGCTGGAGATCTCTACAGTTTCGAAGTGAGGACCCGAGAACAAGTCTATTTCCTCATGAATTTTAGTAGAAACCCGTCTGATTTCTTTTCATGTCCTTCTGCCATTATATATTTTGAAGATGAGCGTCTCAGCTGTTCGTAAGATGAGTTATTCGTGCAAAATGTCACTGTGATTTTGCAAGCATTGATTGGAAATTGTGATATCATTACTAATTCACTGTTTGCATAATGACTTTGAGACGCCCATCATTTTCTCATATATCAACTTATTTGAAAACATTTTCCATATACGTCGGAAGCATTTTACTCCAATGTATCTTTTGTAAGTCTTCTATTGCTTCTTTCCTCGTTGTCTTGTTCAAACTAATCCCATCTGTGCAGTCGGAGTTTCTACAAAGCACATGTCTTCTTCTGGAATGTGTGTCATTGCCACTCTCGTTGTTACATGGAATCATCGATGGTAATAGTTGCAGTTGTTCAAATATGTATACAGTATTAATCTGGAAGTTTGTTTTAGATATTTTATGCAAGTCCAAATACGTGACATGTATTTCATGTACGAAAGGCATTTAAGGAGACTTTGAATTCTGTTTTTCATTTTTCTTCTTCTGCTTGAACGAATGAGGATATAGTTTGCACTTAGAGATAAATATTTTATTCACACACAAACAGTACTATACGACAGAATGAAACAGTGTGGACGAAGGTTTTTGCAAATGAGCCATTTTTATGAAATTCAAATAGTTATTGGTATGTGTGTGTGTTTGTGTGTGTGTGTGTGTGTGTGTGTGTGTGTGTGTTTAACGACATTTCTCAGTGCAATATAGGCTATACAGTATAACTGGTGGAGGAAGAACCCATAGAAAAACCTGGTAAGAACCACCGACCCACGGGAAGCTATTGATTACTTTCTCGCGTACCACCATCGGCTGAGCCTGAAACTCAACCCCGCACATACAGAGGTGAATGGCAGTGCGAACGCTTCCCACCACTCATTCATCTAGGGCCCCGAAATTCATAAACTCTAAATACCAAAATGTGAACGTTTTTCACTTAAGTAAATAATATAGCCCTATTGTCTTCTGTAATAGTTTCATTAGTAGTTTACCTTCTGTGGGTTCTGGGTGAAGGAAAGACAAGACGCAACCACCCCCTTGACGTAAGAAACGGTCAGTAAGGGCAGGAGCAGTGGCGGATCAGTGGTAAGCGTGTTAGACTCATGGCCTACAAGATGCGATTTCAAACTCCAACATGAGATAAACGCCTATGGAATATTGTGATGCGTTCTTCAGCATAAGCACGGATGTTTTTTTTTGTGGGGTATAATTAATCGTTTGTTTTGTTGTTTTGTAAACCGAAACCAAACCAAATACTCTAGTTAGTTGTCTGCAGGGTCAAAGGTGTGAGCTCATAGACGATGTGAACGTTAGACAACAGGCACTGATGTTTGCATAGTATATTTACGCCAATATATATAGTTTTTCAAAAGTAAATTACACATGCATACAAAAAAGACTTTAAAATGTCTATAACTAATGCTGACTCACTTGTCATTCTTGTTGGCCACTATTTGACAAAAAGCCTTGAAAGTCGGGAAAACAAAAATCACCACGGTCCAGAATCTGATGAGCACATTTATTTTGTGTTTGGAAAAGAATTACTCTTGACAAAATTAGCGAGAATCGATGAGCATGATTAACTAATTTTTTTTTCTTTATCTTTTTCCTTGCGAGAAGTCTGTAGCTTCACAGTTGGCACAATATACAAAATATACTTAGCTAACCTGAACTTAGTATTGTTATCTCATATTCGTAATTCATGATATACACTAATGACATCTAAAGTTAAAATGTTTTTTGGTTTTGTTTGCGCAGTTAAATTGAGTTTATTAAAAGTTTTATAATTATCATTACCGAAAAGAAGTTATCCACCTGAAAGGGCAAACCAAGATTATTATATATATATATATATATATATATATATATATATATATATATATATATATATATATATATATATATATATATATATATAATGATTTTGTAACCGACTTTCAACTACGCAGGTTTGTTTTCATAGACATATAGGCCTCTGACTGCCCTTAACCAAACATGACGTCATATAATTTTCAATGGCTGCATTTTCAGAGCAGACCCGGAAATGACGTTAGTGGATAGATGAAGTTTTATCTATTTAGGCCTGATTGAAAAGTCAGCACGTATTGTAATATGATGAACTCTCTGTTCAAAATCACGAACAGAAATGTTCTTGATCCATTTTCGTGAGCCATTGTTCCATCGATCGTCAATACGTGTCTCATTTGCTTCCGCATTTCTTACAGTCAACAGTTGCCTAACGCAGAAAAAAGACAAACTTAATCCACATGAGCGCTACTTAATGTTGCTGTCTCTGTCTGTCAGTTTATTACACAAACTAACAAACTAATTAATGTCAGAAAGAGGTTCTTATATTTTGCATAGTTTCTTCTTTCTTCACTTGGAAAAGTAAGGATAGAATTATCACTCACAGAATTATATTGTTGCATGTAGAAAGTAAAAATTCACAAAAAGGAAGAATCTCTGAGATGGTTTGTGCAATTTAATAAAGTGTAACATAAAACGTTCTCTTCCAAAGTGAATTAAACTGGATTCTCCATCCTTTTCAATAAAGGCCAGAGGGTTGCTTCCAGTATGTATACAACAACAAAATATCTAGCTGTTTCAGTTCTAATCCCTATTCCCTTCTTACATTTCAAATTTATTGTTCTATGAATTAAAAACAATAAGGCGTAAAATTAATGGAATAAATATTTGTATCTTTTATAAGATACTTTTAAAAGGATAAAACGCTCCTCTTCCATTGAATAAACAACGAGAAGGGTTGATGTTAAAGGTATAGTCACCAAAATATGAAGACAAAGATGCAAGTTCTTAGACGATGAGACAATTTAACATCAGGCGGGCAGCACAGAAAGGAAAAACTTGGCCGTAGTCCATGTCTAACTCTGGCTCTTAAACCGAATATATTCTTCGTGAGTGAGATACAATATATGAAATATTTTATTTAAGTATCATGTATCTCAGATCTGATATAAACATCGTGATCGCAGTTATAATGCAGATCTCACGGACACCGATGCGAAGTCATGTTCTATTAATCTTTCCATTTATCAATCAAATTACATCATTCACATTTAATTAAATAAAAGACATCAATCCGATTTTAACATCTCTATCGAAAAATCTCTAAACACGAAATGTAACGGTCATTCGGATATATTAGTAACGTAAGTGGAGCAGGAATTTCAAAGGTCTATAAAAGACCAGAGCCTTTATCGGTTCATGTCCTATCTACTTATTAAATGTTCTTTGTGGAGGCAAATACTCTTCATGAAGATGTTTCTAAGAAAATTTGTTCCATCACAAACTATATTAGAGACCTGGATTCTTTATCAATATGTACAAAGATGAATCAATATTTCATGTAAAATATCTTCTGACAGGAACACTATCTCAAAAAAAGATTAACATGTGTAACAAACGAACAGATCAACCCAGAATGTTAGAAGATAAATTAGATTCAATGTGTGCTTAAAATAGTTTAACTAAAATATAGCAGAAAAATGGAGCCAACAACCTTGATCCCATAAAGATTTGTTGTAAACAGTGGAATATGCACGGCATCGTTGCGATGAGCTGGAATGTACAATAACATAGGTGTTGGCTCTGCAATAAGCATTAATAAGAGCACGGAAGAAGAATTAATTTAGTATACCAGTTTCCTGAATCAAACATACTCTGTGTATTAATTTCTAGTTTGCTTGCAAGCTATTCGCACCTGTGAGTCCTACAGAGATCATTTTTAGAGCGGAGTGCTAATAGTCTTGGTTAGGTTTTAAGTAACGGGAGGTTATGGTCGGTCCACCTTCTTGCATTATAAACTTGCAAATCTTAACTCGTACAGTGTTAGCACTAAGCGGCTCAAAACTAAATAGCACAATGGAGAGGAGACAGCTATGTATATTGGCAACCTGTCAATGTCTCAGTCTTATAACGGCTGTTGTTCGATCCAAAAAAGTAATAGACGTAATCCGGTCTATAATACTTGCTGAAAATGAAATGCTAGATGTTATGTCTTAACTCACCGCACACTGACACTGTGCATGTTGGCGTAAAATTTAATTTTATGGAATATTTTGCCAAACTGCTTGCTTGATGGATTGGAGAATATCATAAATTGATGGTTCAGAGGACACATCATCATCTTGAGTCGGATTAATTCGCTTTTGGTAAAAAAAAATATGAACTCGTACAAGGAATATAATTATCTTGTTTTGTCCGATTCAGATGCAAATTTGGATTACAGTTGTCTTCACTATTGCTCCATGTTAACGCATCAAATCTGGAAAATTGTACGCCAATGACGTTTTCATTCATATATGAACAAAACGATGACAAATCCTTATAAATCGTTTGAATAAATGGAATAAATATATAAACTATATATAAATCGTATGAATAAATGGGATGAATATATAAAATTCACATATACTAGTAGTCAGAGAAATCACCTCACCCCCAATATATTTTGATATTGATATACGATTTGTTGGTTTGATATCACCTCAGAAAATCGAGAAATCGTTTGCAGACAATTCTGTTCACAGAATATCTGTGAAAATTGGAGTCACGTACTGGAATTTCTCGTATAAATCCATATAGAATATCACAATCCTAAGTCCTGTTGCCATTTTAAGTTTCGTGGTTTCTTTCTGTTGTTACCAAATACCGTTAAGCGTCTAAATAGTTTGAGGATGTGTTGCAGACATATTTGTATGCAGCAAAATTTAGTCTTTCAATATCAACGCTGCTTGGGGAGGCGGAATAAATTATCGAACTAATATGCTAGTATTCCATTTCATTTTGAAACAAAAAAGCAAAATTCTGATGAGGAAGGAAAATAGACATAAGCAAAGCAAATATATTCAATATGTAAAATAACGAAGATGACAAAATAAGTATTTATGGTATACATTGATTAACTTTTGCAGATCATATGGCTTGTATATTGCACACGGAAGAATCGGTGAAGACAAAACGTTAAAAGTTACTTGCAGAAATACTAGAACAATTTTATACTACCTTATTGCTACACTCGATACACTCATTTTAGACTTTAGATTTTTGTCCGAATTTAATTTCGTAGTTTGAATTTCTGTCCGAATTTCGTATTTGATATTTCTCTCCGAATTTCGTGTTTTAGATGTATATCCTTTGTTATACGATATTCATTCCTATATGGCCGTTAGGATTCAGAAAATATACTGGCTCCAAATACAAAATATAAGAAGAAAATGAAGAGAAAAGAATGGATTCAGAAAAGAATAGTATCGATAATTTTAAACTGAAATTATTTAAGACAGTTTTAAGCAGTGAAATATATTTCCGACCCTGATCCGGTTACTGCAGTCGAATTATGTCAAGTAGAAAATATGGTAAATCCTAGAGCTACGTGGGCGTGGAAAAAGTTGCGAATAAAGTGCGTCATTTCCATTAGCTAATAAGAAAGAGTGACATATATCATCAAGGATATGATGATTGGAGTCTTCCACATAAAACACACAAGTGAAAGGGTAATCTTTTCAAACGGAGTTCTTAAACGGACACAGGAGATAAAATGTGTCAAAGATTAAATGTTATCTTCAAATTGCGGGCCAAAACAGTCAGTGCGCGCGAGTAGGAAGTTCACTGGAAGGAGACGTCACTAACGACCATAACAGCCCGTGTAGTTTAAAGCCCTGTTGAAAAGCCACATTATCCTTTAATTCGAGTTTCCTGTGACCCTTCCCACATCATTTTTGGTATTTGGACATTTCAACTGAGGTGTGGGATCAGAGTATTTTGACTGTCGAAAAGTTGGAATTCGCCGATACCATTTGGTGTCGGCATAGGTCAGCCGCTTACTAGACTGCCAACAAACTTTATCGACCATTCATCGAGATAAACCTGCATGAAATCGATAGGAACATGATTTATTTTCTTAGAAATAGCGAGTTTAGCATTCGTTATATCTTTAATCTGCTGACAGACGATACAAACTACAATGTTGACGAAATCTGGCCTGGAACTCTCCATTTTCATTTAAAGTCATATGACTACACAAAGCTCTAACATTTCTCATCCTACATGTCAATGACATCAGACGTCCAATAGAAACGCTATATCAACAATAAACCATTTCCGAAATTGTTGTACATAGAATCTGAAAATATTAAATGCTTGTAAATAAATATGCAGACTTAATTGTAAACATATTTGAATTCTGAGAACAACGACCAGAAATCTATCGGTATCTCAGTAAGGTGGAGAAAATAAGATTCATCAAGTACTGAACACGTGTCAGCGATGGTTTATGTTGGTATCACGTGACTTCTGCATTAACATGTGCTCTTTGCTTGGTTAATCTGTTTTTTTTTTCCAAGTTGCCGCAAAATCTACAGATTTCTAGTTGTGCCATTTTCAGAATAAATATCTTGAGAAGTTTATTTTCTTTCATTTTTGTAAAAAGATTACGTGACTTTCATTCTTATGATGGACATTTTTTCATACAGCAACACTGGAAATGGTTTATTGTTATCACGTGACTATTCGTCTTCTGATATTGACGTGTAGGTTGAAACGCGATCGGTATCTCACCGGATTTCTGTTTCTCTACTGCATTGATTGCTTCTTTGAATATGTTCTTTGACCAAGGCGATTAACCAGAATTTAGGACAGAAAAGAAATATATTTTGAAATGTACCGATACATAACGAGTTATAAGATTTCCACGCTGAGGAGAATCTGTTACTTTACTTTAATTGTGCACATGTTGTACGTGTCAGTGCCGGATCAGGTCAAGTGTTGTGGACGGTGTCCAAAATTTCAAAAGGGTACTGACTTTCATCGAAAAGGGCACCAAAACAAAAGTCTATGCGTCTATTTTCTCAAAGTGTGCATAATATCCAATAAAAATGCGCAAGAATAGAACGATGGTCAAATTTCAAGTGACAAGTGACTAGGATTGTGCGTGTGTATGTTTTTTGGGAGGGGTTTTTCGGATGTTTTTTTAGCGGCTGTGGTGGGTGGCAGCGAGCGGCGGGAAACAACGGACACACCCACACCCAGATCCGAACCTGCGAGTGAATGTGTACCTGTCTGTGTGTGCAAACGGCATTTTGAAATATGATCATGCTTGAGAAAATTTACGTCAAATGCCCCAATCCAATAATGCATTTCTCGAACGATCTAAATGAATTCAAGAAAGCGAATGATATGCAAATTATTCAATAAAAATTCATATAATCCTTCATATGCAACGTAGCGTAGCTATTTATGTTATTCGTCGACTAACAACTGTCATGTTTTAAAGAAGGCCATGTATAATTTGGCAACCAGCGCACAATATAGATACGGTAAGCGAGATTTTTAAATGTTCGTTTCTAGCAAAATTTATGCAAAAGTTAAAAATTTAAAACAAAAGGATCAGAACAGGAGGAGAGCGTGAGGAATATTAAACATTTGGAGTAAGATTGACCATTTAATCTGTAATTTCGTCATTTTTATATTAGATGATTTTTATCAAGATATTTAAATAATTGTAACTGATGTGAACAATAAAATGTTTACTCCATGCTTATTGTGTTTACAGTGATTTTATCACTACCTTAGGCGTTTCCTTTGCGATATCTTTATAAACAGCGTGCTGATTTGTTTTGGTATTTTTTTTAGAGTTATTTTAGGAAGAAGATCAACAATACACTTCTAATCCAGACAAGTAAGCCGTATTTCTTGTTTGCACTGTGATATTTGCCATTATCCATTATATCCCGGTGTAAATTTAAAGATAAATATAGGTTGTTAATATATCCAGTGTTAAACTGAATTTTCAATAAGAGATATATATTTGTTTACAATGCTGTACCACGAAGCACGCAAACAAACCTAACCAATCCTATTTATCATATCTAAGAAGTAGAAGTCCACATATGCTAACGGTATACGTGCATTAATCCTGCTGTTACGGATAGTTGAGACTGGAATACCTCTCATTTCAAATGCGATGCTCGGATTACACCCCCACCCCACCCCACCCCACCTCACCCCACCCCCCACCCATATATATATATATATATATATATATATATATATATATATATATATATATATATATATATATATATATATATATATATATATATATATATATATATATAGAGAGAGAGAGAGAGAGAGAGAGAGAGAGAGAGAGAGAGAGAGAGAGAGAGAGACTATTCAAATAAAAGCTGTCTTATATAAGTGGCATGCAAATATTCTTCTTGTTGCATTGTTTGCTCTGATAGAATCGATGGTGAATTGCAGGAGGATAGCAAAATACGAAGTCGTTTGCTATCTGCTGAATCCATACTTCTGCGGTTAAACACGTGCCGTTCATATATCTACAAAGAAGGAAGGCTCTACAAAGGGTGATTCAGAAAAAATAATGTGGACAGCGTTTTTGCATTGGCAATTCCGTGTAAAACAATTTTGTTTACATACTATTTCCAGCCTCGGTCCAATATTGACAGAAACAGACTCGCTCATTTACGAAAAACAAAGTTTCAGATCTGTGTATCTCAATATGTCCCCCCCCCGATGTAAATAGGTGCCTACTAGCTTCAAGTTTATTATATTTAAACTTTCAAAAAGAGGATACTCCGGGAAAGAGAGGACATATAGTAACCCTAACCAACTCTGGATATCGAGTATGTGGCATTTCCTGTGGGTGTTTCCTACGAGCTAGTAAGCAAAAAGTTTACAGAAGCAGAACAGGCATCAAGTATTCATGTTTTTTTTGGGTTGAGGTACTAATATCAGTCTCGATATTTAAAAAGTTAATAGCATTTGTAACTGTACGTACTACGTACAATTCACCACGTGCTAATATTAGTCATGCCTGAACATGGGGTTTGTTCAACTTTTTTTTATACAATAACATTAATAATAACAATTACACTATTCAAAATTGTTATGACCAATGCGCATATTTGCATTGTTTTTATTATTGTTTGTTCTGTTTGTGTACTGACGTTTTTAAAACGTATTCCTTTATAAGCTTCCATCTGAGAAGGACATATACTCTGTCATGTCTAGGTATTCAAATATTTTTCTCTAGATCTAGATCAAACGGTTATAACTTGCCTTATAATTAAATCTCAATAAAAACATTTATTTGAATCCTTCCAAAGGAATATGAATTTTAACATTGATAGTCTTTCGCACGCATTTGTAGGAAAGGCAGGTAACACACTGTGCTCAGGGGTGTAATTTTCTTCCACCGATTCCCTGATATATGATACACAGCCCCGAATAGAGCACGTCCTAACTTCAAAATTCGAAACTTTTCCCTTAAAAACAAAAGAAAACATAATAAAATTAAAAGCTCATTATAAAATACTATTCTTTTCCAATATCGTAGTCAATCAGATCTTGGCACATTGCCAAAATACAGATGAACTGTTATTGATCCAGAGTTATTTATGGAAAACATGACCTTTGCGGAAACACGCGATTTTCTTTCAACAACATTCATTGATTTGCTTGGCAGCAGAAAACAAATTAGAATCGACAGAAGCTGAGCCAAGTCTAGACTAGGACTGCTGCACACACTATCTTCAAGGTGATTTATTGTTTCCATTCACTTGTTGCCATAATTTCATGAGATCAAAGAATTTGAAGGCAATGCTTTTATCACTGGCTTTGCGCTAAATTTTTGCCTGCATGGAATATTTTCCGTAAACGACAGCAACTCATTTTAAAATGAAGCTGCGTTAATCGCCATCACTGAATTGTTAGTGAAGCATGATTGGGCTGAAGTTTCGTTGGTATCATTGAGATACACCTCCAAGGACAAAAAAATGTGTAACAATATTTGTGCATATAAATAAATTTGCATCGACTTTCAAAATTAATAGACCTGAAGCCAAGAGCAAAATTAAAATTAAAGTATAATTTATAAAAATGGGAGTATGTTGTGCCAATTAGAGTAAGAATATTTTTTCAAGCAATATGAGTGACGACATTTTTTTTTCATTCAAAAACACCCAAGAGCAACTGCCTAAAAATTAAATGGTCGTCCTTTACAACTTAGCTAACCGAATGTTTCTGCACAAGTATGTGCAACAAAACAGTCAAGGTAAAGTATTCCGATTGCACGTTTGTTCAGCATGAATCAGTTTACATCCAATGGGATCCGAACTACCCAACAGCGCATTTGATTGTTAACCTAAGGTGTACTCAATTAAACAGTAATTATATTTAAAAAAATAGTATTACTGAAGTTTCCTCTGTGTGACAATCAATGCAAATCATATATTGATCGAAAACACCTTTAAAGATATCTGCACTGTGAAGTTCTTGTCAAAAGTTCGCCATCATTAATTTGGAGAAGCTGTACTGTAAACTAAACAACATGCAATGTAACACAGATTTAATTTCCGAATCATCACCAGGGCCTTATCACTCACTATGCAATGTCTCCGAAATACTCATAGACAACCACACCATAAGCATATATTCTCAAAAATAGACAGTTACCTTAATCCGTGCAAAAAATTGCATAAATATAACTCTTCTATCACCACCAAAAAATGAGAGAAAACAAATATTCTAAAAATAGACTAGAACTACATTAGTCGGATACTGAACTGGAAGTACTAATTGTGACCCCATTCCTGACTAGGTTCGACAATTTCACCAGAATGGACAAAACTGCCATCCCTGATCAAATTAATGTCTCTTAAATACTGCTGGAAAGTTTTAAAGAATTAGGTCCATGAATAGGGCAGTCAGAGTCTTTCATCTGACACCACTATAACACACACACACACACACACACACACACACACACACACACACATATCAAAATGAATGGTTGAAAAAGCCAATTAGATGTTACCCATGATTCAATTTACTTGGCTGTATTAATCGATGTGAACGTTTAATGAATCTACTTGAGTTAGATGACACTATACGTCACAAAAGTATTAAGCGGTAACGTTTTGGTGCAATGTTCTTTAGGTTTTGGTAAACGACTTAAGCACGTTAAGCTCTAAAACCTCATCGAGGTTCATTTATTTTTAGAATGTTGCAAGGATTACGAATGTAAGAAACACCATTTTATGTGCCTGAATGTAAGAACGATCATAAAGATAATGTTTAACTGTTTTTGTTTCCGTAAGCCATCGTTTTGACAAATTCAGACACTTTCACATAATTCGTACTTTGCGTCGTTTTGCAGCCTTCTTCTTTTCAGACGTAGAGGTTAATTTACGAAATAAGTAGAAGTTTCAATTCAGATTATATATATATATATATATATATATATATATATATATATATATATATATATATATATATATATATATATATATATATATATATATTGTATATGTAATTTAATTACTTGTGTGCTAATTTTAATTTTGTTATTTTATTTTTATTTCATTACGTTATTTTAATGATAAATCTATTCCCTGGCATTGACTTTTATCAGAAAATTAAGTTTTCTTTTTTAACTTGATAAACACGCAAACTATTGCTACAATATAGTTACAGCTGACCTAGTTCTTGACCTTGGTTCTGAATCGGAAACGCTGAATCAAAATCAATGGTCTTTATCAAGGTCATTCTTGGTTTATGTCCGTTCAGTTGTAAGCAAACTTTTTTAAATAAAAAAAAATCATTTACAGTGTGGGAATCATTGATTCTAAGAAAAGGATATACTAGCCTACGTGATAATTGATTTGTAGTAATTCATCAAGTGAACCGTCACGCGGGTCTTACATTGCATTCTTAGTTGGGTTTAATACTCATTCTCAGTGTTATTCAGCCAGTCTTATTCCATACCTTTTGGAGCTCAATCATATTTTGTGTTTTGACCAGCTGAGTTAAAATTGTTATTTAAAATAATTTATTTTCCCTGGAATATAATTTCTCTTCATCACATTCCTGGACAAAGGAATTTATTGGAAATTATTCAGAATTCTAAACCCGGAATATTTTTCTTGATTCATAAAATTCAACGAGGAACTGTTGAGACATCAGTACAATACTGCATTCATATGACATCATCGTCCTCCATATTGGAACTTCAACGGAATTTGAAAATTGATTCAATTAGAACTTTTTTGTGATAGGACTTATATTTTTAAATTCTTGGTTACATTCACAAGCCGTAAGTCCATTTTCATAGTTTTGCCTTGTTTATTAAGGAAATAAATTACATTGTTAAATAATGACACTTAATGAACAGTACTTAATCCAGACTTCACAGAGTTAAACATTAGGTTTACTTTTTCAGGAATAAATCCCTAATAATTCTGGGTCAGGATCCTTTAAAATGGCGAGAATGTCAGCAGCACAAGTTTCCACTCCTTGCACAAGTAATCGGGCAAAAGCCTATGGATTTCTACAACTTCCGTGGCGTCGGAGAAAGTCTTTATTGTGAACACGGTACTAATTGTATTGAAAAATGGGAACCAGCCTATAAATGAATATTAAATCGAATGTGTACGAGTTTGGCTGAATAGGATTGGTTAATAATGTAAGTTTTGTTTTAGGAAAAAGAATCTTCTAGACCTTGTCCTAGCTGAAAGTGAATAAAAATAGAGACATTGTTTTATTGATGGAATTTCAGTCCTTTTATAGTCTTGAGTTTGGAACACTCATTACTAAAATTAGCACCTGACTCTTTGATGCTGAATTGAAAGCACATGTTTCAAACACATGCAGATCCAGAAAATGCCGCGGCACATATCCTTTCCTCTGCACAGAAGTTGACTTCCATGTTTCATCTATACTGATAAATATAAGTTTGGTCATGAGCACTACAAATTTTAAGTTATTGAATTTTTAATGTCATGGTGTTTGCATAGGTTTACTATGGGAAAGTAATTAGTACCGTGATTACTATTACAGTTTTGATTTTAGACGTTGTCGATATGTTTATTGTCTAAAGGAAAACATGCAGTGACTTATTTAGCGTCTGGCTAAAAAAGTTTGGGGATTTTATTATGAGGTAACAGGGCATGCGCTCTGTGTAATGACCTCTTTAACGTTACATAAAGCATCGTTCTGTGGTCTGTCCCATACAAATTCAACATCGTTCGACAACAGCTGACTTTTAGGTCTGTCAGTTGGAAGCATAGCCAGATAGTTGATCATACTAAGACTGTTTTCAAGTTCTTCACTGTTACGAGGAGCTTCCATGCTATGAACAAACGATATATTTTCGGAATATGGTCTAAGTACTTCTAAGAACAGACTATGCCTGAAATAATTTACCTCAATGAAACCTACTCTAAGTTTAGATGAGTTAAGTCGAACTTCTCAACCTGATGGTATTTGCTCTGAAAGTATTAGTGCGACAGTTTCCAAATCCAAATATTATGTCCATATTTCCAACATAATATGTGTTTTGTTTTGATGTCTACCATAGAAAAGGCACTATTGGACTCTGAATGTATGTTATGTAAGTCACATTAACCTAGGATTTTCACCCTGTCACCCGTATATGCGGAAAGTTGCTTGTTGGGTTTCTTATGATAATAAAGGACTTCAATCATTTGGTATACATTACTGGGAAGGGCGAAAGACTATGCCAAGCTTAAATGTATCGGGTTTTCGTTTCAGTCCGATACTGATCTCTAAATATTTTGTAAATTCGATACTATCAAGAAAGAAATCGGAATCTGTACATATATTACATGTTCGTGTGATCTTGTAATCGACGAGCACTACTAAATTTATTAATTTGTGTTCGTTTGTGACAATGCTGTCTCTTGGCAGGGAAAGGTGTCTTCATTTGAATAACTTCTATCACCACAGTTGTTTTATTGGCATTCCGCTTAGACCCTTATCTGTCTATTTTCTTCCTACCCGGGTGGAGGTTTCTACTTTGATATGATTTGTTGGAGTAACCTCTCTCGTTGCTGGAAAGGCAGCTGCAAAATTTACAATCGTTGGTTAAAGTATTGAGACGGTATGAACCACCGGCAAAAGAGAGAGAGAGAGAGAGAGAGAGAGAGAGAGAGAGAGAGAGAGAGAGAGAGAGAGAGAGAGAGAGAGAGAGAGAGAGAGAGAGAGAGAGAGAGAGAGAGAGAGAGAGAGAGAGAGAGAGGGAGGGAGGGTGGGGGTGGGGTGGCTACCCACACTGTGATAGAAAGACAATTTATACATGTTTGTCGACAAAATAATAAGCAGTTTCGCCCTTAGAATAGCTGCCAGCAGCACGCATTTGTCTCCCTCATTCCAATAATTACTCTTCAAATTTGGCGCACCATTTGACTTGTTGCCCTTGGCATATATGTACCGACCATCTCCAAGTAAGTGAAAGAAAACAGTACAGGTCAATGTTCCTAGTTGCGTGTTCGTTCGTTCGTTCGTCATCAGACACTGATATCTCAGTGTTGTACATCCTGATGTACAACATTGTCTACTTACCTATATTTGCATAAGCTGTGCTCTGTATAATTTAAATACTATAGTCTTATGTCCTCCAAACCTCCGAAAATTAAATAGTTCATCTCTTATATGCTATTATTAATTAGGTTAGTAGAGGAGAAAAATAGAAAAAGATGAAACTTTAGTTTATATTTACATGTATACAGGAAAGCAGAAAAAGCACTGTGGATATGGCTGGTGGGGAGAATGGGTGTGACTAAAAGCTCTGTGGATATGGCTGGGTGGGGTGAATGGGTATGACTAAAAGCTCTAGATATGGCTGGGTGGGGAGAAAAGGTGTGACTAAAAGCTCTGTGGATATGGCTGGGTGGGGAGAATGGGTGTGACTAAAAGCTCTGTGGATATGGCTGGGTGGGGTGAATGGGTATGACTAAAAGCTCTAGATATGGCTGGGTGGGGAGAAAGGGTGTGACTAAAAGCTATGGATATGGCTGGGTGGGATGAATGGGGGTGACTAAAAGCTCTGGATATGGCTGGGTGGGGAGAATGGGTGTGACTAAAAGCTCTATATGTATAAAAGCAAAACAAAACAACATGATTTAAACAACAGCGTTACTTAGGTTAATACTTGCAATGAATCGACCATTAATGTCATTGATAAAGGATAGGATACCTTCACCAGCATTCGAATTATTTATCAAGAGATAAATAAAGTACTGTATAAGTTACAATAAAACCGAGATAAATCGGATTATTGAAATCTTCGCATGATAAATTTAATGAAAGTACTTCGGTTTCTTCAAAGTTATTTAAGTTTGTAGAATTTATTGGTATTTCGACTTTAAGTGTGTTATGACTTTTAGAAAAGAACGGGGACATGCATATCTTTCAGTCAAATAGCATGTTCATTCAAACATATAGTAAGTGCCTTGCTGCCCACTTTCAGAGTAGGTATATTTGATAATATAGTCTTTTCCACGTGAGCTCCTTTCCCTTTAGTGTTGCACTAGGTAATCAATGTCCATACAAACAAGTGTGAATAATCGTAACGATTACATGATAACTGCTTTTCTAGGTGATCAATAGCCGTTCAAGCTGATAAGCTTAATCTTCTTAATAATAACACGGGAAGATCCCAGGCCCTTTAGTTACAATCCCATTTCATTGTCATATTTTCCGCTCGACTGTTTCCTGTGGGGTACAGGAAGGATCGAATTTCTTAAAATCCATTAACGAATGCTCTCAGCCATTCATGACATGAGCGCTAAATTGCTACTACTACTACTACTACTACTACTACTACTACTACTACTACTACTACTACTATCGCCAATGATACAACAAAAACAGCACCACCTATCACTGAGACTTTTTCATTCACAAAGAACAAAAATTACGTGCCCAGTCATCTCGATGAAAAGTTAGTCTGGTACTCTTCTTTGCGTGTGGCATTGCGATTTGTTTCGCTATACCTATAGTGTTGGAACAGATGGCTCTGCAGCGCAATGCAGGGTCACAGAATAAGAAAAGAACTGAATTTCTTGAATCATTTTAATACACGCAACGATCAGAATTATTACTAGGACACGTGGTTATCAAAAGCATAATTGTAGTGTGTTGAATTAGTTGTAAATGAACTCAAAAGATTATAACAACTTAAAAGACTATAACATGATCTAATTTTCCATGGAAAATATCACAATTTCTGGTCGCAGTCTATTGTATCTCTTGTCTTCTGCGCTCAACGAGTTGTGAAATTCAGGTTAAGGTGCCAGACTGCTTTTTTTTCTAAGACTGCTTTTTGAATATACTGTATTTGTTAACATTAGACTGCAACATATCAATACCTTTGTGTCTTAAACAAAAAGTGACACTACGGCTCCACATAATGGATCCTGTGTCAGATATTGAATACATTGTACATTTTCAGATCAAGGGAATACCGAGGGTGGATTTGGAGAAATGGCGGCAATGCAATCAAAAATTTAACTTCACTAACGTTACGTGTGTTGTCCCTTTGTTTAACTGTTTGCATTATCTTATCAGAATGACTAAAAATTATGTATATTTGATTCAGAAAGAGAGCACTTTGTGTACACAGAATATTATTCCGTAAGATTTTGCCATACTACCTAATTTCGTAGATCGTAATTTCGTAGATGAACCGGGATGTGAAGTATGATATTGTTTTACAATTATATGGTGTTCACGCATTTGAACAAAAAATATGAGTTGGACATCATTTCATAATCTAATTAGCACAGACCGGTTGTTTTACTAGAGCAAATAAATGAACGACTTTTTACTCAGCGATAGTAAGTAAACTCGGTTCGCTGATCTATTATTCTTCACTGGAATTTGCTTTGTAGCGCACGTATTTCTGTTCTTGATGCACTTATCATATATTAAAACAATTCACATTTGTTTGTATTTATGTGCATAAGACCGTAAAACAGCTATTAAGGATATTATGAAAGCCGGATCCATCTTACTTGGAGATAAACTTTCCTTCATCCGTATAAACAGGTCATCCCAAGGACGTTTGACATACCCATTAATGCTTCAGTTTTAAACTTTCATGACCTTTTCTCGCTCTGTAAATATAAACGATATTGTTTATTGTTTGTTGTTTATATACAGTGCCAGATTTAGGACAAATGAGGCCCTGTGCTAGTTAAGTTAGGAGGCCTCTTAGTTGGGCCCGGAAGGAGGTAGTCCCACTAGGCCTATACAGGTAGTCAATCATATATACTAAGGAAATTTAGGAGTAGTTTAAATAGCCACAGACTTCTGAAAAATTCATCGTAAATTTTTTTTGCCAAGATGCCCCCACCCCGGCCAACAGGGGCCCTGTGCTTAAGCACACCTAAGCACAATGGTAAATCTGGTACCGTTTATATAAACGATATTGTCTCATCCCTGTGATAACAAACAACCCTTTTTTAATGATACGTTGGGAAAGACTAGTTTTAAAATATGGTGGTTGATATATATTTATTGTACCTATCTATTATGTTTGATGATGCTAATTACATTCCAATTTTCATGAACAAGAAATTTCATAAATAAAGATGGAGTATAAACTCAGCAGGAAGTCAAATGATGCGTATCACAATGCATATTCATGAATATGGACGATGGAAGAAAGTTATTCCATGCAAAGAATTATCGGATTCTTTCTTTTCGGAATATAGAGATTACAAGAGCTTTAGATTGACTAAGTGTGTTCCACGAATAGAATTTACAGGGTAAATAGATCAAAATCTACTGCCTTATGAGATAAATTTACAGAAAAGCAATATGCACACACGCACGTACGCACACAAATACCTTCCTCAGTAACATTTTCCTCACCCGAATACGAACTTTACATTTTTTCTTAAATTTTAAAATAAACGAGTTAGGAACTATTTGATGAGCTTTCAATAATAATTATATCAAATATGTTTGAGACTGCACTTCAGCTACTCAATGCATTTAATGATGAGGGGATATTTTCTGTACCTATAAGACATGAGTGTAATACTTGTATTTGAAACATATACATTAACGTCTAATTTAATCTAGATTTCATTTTCACACTTTTATCAAGCCGTGAGTCATTGTTTTTTTCCCTAGAAATGCTTACTGCTTTCCCTCCTGAAATATAAATATTTTATGAGTACAGTTATCAGAGACATGCCTCTTCAACCTCTTCATGATAACAAAATATGGAACAAAAAACAAAAACAAAAACCAAACAACAAGCGGTGAAATAATTTCAAGGAAAAATCAATGAAACCAGGATACATAAACAATTCGTAAATGTTATACACCTTAAAAGGGCATCAGACTCAGAAACAGGCGAAATAACTGGAAGAAAATAAGCAAATAAAATGTCTACAATATGATTAAAATGTAAAACATTGAGTTGTGTTATTAATACACTTACAAGGCTGTTTGCAGTGAGACATTCACGTTCGAAGATGGCCATGATCTCGTTAACTAGTTTGATTTCTGTGAGCACGACCGCTCCGGTGGCCTAGTAGTTAGAGCGTCTGCCTCGAATGCGAGAAGTCGCGGGTTCGAACACCGGCAATGTCATAACGAAGACTTAAAAAAAATTGGTACTAACAGCTGCATTGCTTGGCGCTCAGCATTAAGAAGTTAGTGTCAGGAAAATGTCTGTGGCATGATGTCATAGTGCTAGACATCACTATAAACGTCCACATTGCAGAAATAGTCGAGATATGGCTAGAAAATGTTAAAGCTACGTTAAAATCCAAATCGCATCACTGTCGAGGACAAGCTTGAGAGGATATGCTTGATTGATGGAGGACGTGCTACATGTCTGAGAGTTACTCATCTTGCGCTTCTGTTGTGCCTATGCAATTCTCCTCAGTTCAAAGTCTGTAGTTCCTGTATGCACCAGATGAAGCGATCATTTGTTAGATGTTCCCAAGACTTGGTGTCTGTGTTTAAGAGTTTTAAGGATGACTTGAGTAAATATTTAAAGCGTTTTCTCTAATTACCCTGAGACTGCTTTCCATCCTTCATCTTGCCTTAGAAGATCATCTTTGGTAGTCGGTCTTCTGACATCCTGGTGACAAGGCCTGAAAATGTCAAATGTGGTTTCATCAGCAGAGTGTAGATGCTTGGAAGGTATGCCCGTATTAAATCCTCAATGTCTGGATCACTCTTTTGCCATTTTTTCATCCTCAGTTTCCTCAGGCATCTCTTAGCGAAAAATGTTTCTGTCTCTTATTAAGGTTTCTATCAACCACCCAGATTTCGCAAGCATACAGCATGATCAGCAATATAATGGCTTTGTAGACCTTAAAGTTTGCTTTTAGACTGTCCTCCCACACATAACAACATTGTCTGCCAAGGCTACACTTGCTTAAGCGATTCTGGAGTAGGTTTCTTCATGGACTTCACGAAACAGTGTTCTGCCGAGATAGGCGAACTTGTCCACTGACAGTAAGGGTTAGCCATTCACCGTAATGGCAGACTCTACCTATGGCTTTCCTGGTGCAGATTGGTGTATCGTCTCTGATTGTATGACTGAAAATGTCACAAGCGGAATAAAAATGGGCCATAAGCAGTAGCATGTCTGACTTATATTTGGCATTCAGGAAATAGTCATCAACAAATACGAAGCTATGAACATCACTTCCTGCAGCTTCGTCTATGCATGTAGTCTAGTCAGATGAAGAGCTTGCCGTCAGTCCGGTATCTGATGTCAACCCTAAAGTGTAGATGCTTGGAATGTATGCCCGTATTAAATCCTCAATGTCTGGATCACTCTTTTGCCACCGGCACGACTGGCAGAAACATCATTCTAAAGAGGGTTGGAGTCTTGCTTGATTCTGTTTTTTTGGCTGAGACTGGTTCAGGTACTTCACCGAGGTCCACGACACTAGCGAGCATACCATTATGGAATTGCAAAACAATCACGATGTATTTCTTTAACATAATCTTCAAAAGGCCTTAATTTCTGATTTTGTCAGAGGCTTTTGTTAGATTGATGTATGTTGTGTACAAGTTTGAGTTCCTGGCTGACGGAGCAGACGAACTCTAAATACCCTGGTTGTGTTTCCTTATTTTTTGAAGCTTCTGAAGCAGGCGCCTTTGATAGATATGATGCATAAGCAGAGTCTGACGAGGATCTTGTGGGCATTGATAGCAAGGAGATGGAAGTCGCACGGTTTCTGTTGCCTATCATGTGTTGTCCACATAGTCATTGCTATCTGTTTTCAAATATATCATCTCATCTGCCTGATCTAACAGAAAGAATTTTCCAGAGGAGATATTTGTAGCTGTCCACCCCGAGTCAACATTCACAGTTAGTAGGATCTAGTGTTACTTACGATGTTAGGCGTAGTTAGACCTGCTATGTGGTACAGACAACCAAATTCGTATTTGGTGATACAGAGTTAGTGAATATAAATTCTTGGATCTGATCGGCCGAAAACCTGGAGCGGTGTGAGAAAAGACTGTTGAAAACGTGTTGAGGGGGTTCTCTGCCGATCTTGTGTTCTTCTGAGAGTGACAGGTGACAGGTGTAAAGTGAAACTGTTCGCATTTACAACATGGATAGTAGATAGAATGTTACCATATTTCTATGTCACTTTCATGTATTATGGCTAAATATTCTTTGGACATTGTACTTGTAGAAATTGTACATGATCTAAGCACATAGCTAACCAACATGGCTGCTCCCATTTGTTCGAAAAATCAGCCTGAATTATTATACTGTACACTATCATTAGCTGCTGTTAAAATAGTAAAATCTGACGACGGACTAGGCAAAGCAACTTTGAAAATGCAATGAATGAATTACCATATATATATATATATATATATATATATATATATATATATATATATATATATATATATATATATATATATATATAAAAACCATAAAAAATTCATGTGATCTATTTTTTATATATTTCATTGAGGCACAGGAAGTGAAAATAATCAAGCGTAGTTTGCATTTTGTGATACGTGCATGGTATTAACATTGACAGTATACAGTGTATATTAAAATATGCTAACTGGGGTCATTTTGTTATTGCTTACAAAATATGCCTTATGGCAATATTGTGGGTGCACTGAACTTTGTTATAAAGAAATTAAAAGTCTTAAAAAAAACACATGATTTAAATCAACTTCAATTCAAACCAGTTGCATTGCGTGAAAGATAAATACTGAACTTTTTTAGTAATGAAATTAAGGAAACAATGGTGACAACGCATATACACATGAACATGCATGCATACACATAAATGTTATTAGCATACATACATAGCTTTTAAATCAATAAATGCAAATTTCACTGGATGAAAATTGGTGTAGGAAATTAAAGATCTTAAAATATGTCATGTAAGGAACAGATGACCACTGCATAAAAGAAATAATCTACACGAATATCACAACCATCATCATCTGCAACAACAAGAAGAAATCAACCAAGACAGCAAAGAGAAAAACCCGTAGAACAAAACTAAGAAACTAGTTTTCATACACAGTAACTAGAAACTATCCAAATGCACGAAAGCCTATTGCTAGTACAATGCACGTAAATGAAAATAGTTTAAATTGATTGCCTGGGAGATTAAAATTATGTGATAAGTACATTTGAAAGAATGCAGACAACCAGATTAAATTTCTGGTACAAAGGAGATGAATGAATTTGATTGGACTGGCTCAATGCCGTTAGCTTTGTAATACATTACATTCAAAAAGGAGCACAGACCACCAAAGACTGATTTTTTGTCTTTTTTTAAAAAAACAAATAAGGAGGTAATTGAACTGCACGCAGTGTCATTGATCCAACATTCGTGAGAGAACATTATAAAGCCGCATTTGCGGGGAATAACAAATTCATCTGTTGCACCGACTTCTTTTCTTTCCTTTAACCGTCCGTGTATTACTCCGTCCATGAATAGACAGCCCTACCTATGTCACATTCCTAACATAGCAGATAAGTGGATACATATACAAAGATCTAAATCTGAGCGAGTGTGTGTATGTATATATATATATATATATATATATATATATATATATATACATACATATACATACATATATATACATATATATATATATATATATATATATATACATACATATACATACATACATATACATACATACATACATACATACATACATACATACATACATACATACATACATACATACATACATACATACATACATACATACATACATACATACACACAAAATAAGCATGTAAGTAGATATATGCATGAATGAATGTAACTTCAATAAGAGTCACTCATTTGGAACAATAATAACTACATTAGTGGTAGAAAAAAATCAGACATGATATGAAATAGGGAACAGTCCCGGTATCTTTATTAATCGAACTAGAATAAACGCATGATAACTTATCTATATTTTTGAAATTTATTTTCTTTTTTATCGGTTATATAAGACCTAAACTGGCAAATTTCCAATATACACAGGTAAAATATATACTGTTTTGACTGTTTGTGGTATTGGGCGGAAAAATTTATTTTAAGAAAACTCGGAAAAGTCTAGACGTCTGCAAAATGAGACGGTAAATAACCGCCGATGGATTTGCCGTCTTACTTATTTCAAGGCTGGTTGTTGAACATTTGAAGAAATCATACAAAACAGAAGGTCAAATGGAATGCAGAGCATTTGTTAGGGCAGGATTGGCGGTTGGGGTGATTTTGGGGCAATCCCCCTCCTACCCCCACCCGCTTTCCCCCTCCCCAATAAAAATAAAAACAAAAGCAAATTCAAAACGTACACACTCAAAGTGTAATGTCCCTTGTCACTTAAAATTTGACCATAATTTTTTATTCTTGTGCATGTTTATTGTGTATTATGTCCCCTTTTAGTAAATAGACGCATAGACTTTGGATTTGATGCCATTTCGAGGAAAGTCACTGCACTTTTGAAATTTTGGACACTTACCTCCAACACTTAACCTGGTCAAGCCCTGTTTGTAATATGTAGGACATAATTTTTTTTTTCTTATCTCATGCTCTCTGACACTTCTCTGCATTGGGAATCCTGTTTATGGAATGTTCACAGATCTTCGTCTCCAAAACAAAATTTCGGTGTCGGTTGTGTTGGCAGTTTAATACTATATTAATAATTTAATAAAATGGCACATGTACATGGAAATGAACTGCAATACTCTATATCTGAAATTGAGATACTAAGGCGAAATTCTGGTTACTTTTAAATTTAGAGTTTGTGCATTCGCCCCTCAAACTTCTTAAAACGGTTCTGGGTGCAGATGTGTAAGAGTCCTAAACGAACGGTGTTTTAAATGGGCATACATACCTAAAGCAAATAGTACTAAAACAGTGCTTACCGACATTTACTTGGGTTCAGACCAGCTGACGATGTGATTGTCGACGGGTCTTTACAGCCCTTTATAATATCATTTTCAGTCGAACAGTTTGAAACACTAGTCTGCTATCTCAAAGCGTTAAATCTCCAATCATGACATCTCATCCTGAGAGTTACCAATAGAAGGAAAAGTGCTAAAAATTAGACAAATGATAAAGCGTAGGCTCTATGCTTCAAATAAGTACCATGAAACTGTAAAGCAAGTTTTGACTTCATTATGACACTTATATCTGAAATCCAACATTGTATAAACAAATGGTAGGCGACTTCACTAACATGGCATCAACAAAGGGTAGACTCCTTCACTAGAAAAGCATCAAGAAGAGCGTAAACTCTTTAACTAGCATAGCATCAACAGACGGGTAGACTCCTTTACTAGCATATCATCAACAATGGGGTAGATTCCTTTACTAGCATAGCATTAAGAAAGGGGTAAGACACCTTCATTAGCATAGAATCAACAAAGGGGTAGACTACTTCACTAGAATATCATTGACAAAGGGGTAGACTGATTTATTAGCATAGCATAAACAGACGGGAAAACCCCTTTACTAGTATAGAATCTACAAAGAGGTAGACTACTTTACTAGCAAATCATCAACAAACGGGTAAACTCCATTACTAGCATAGCATCAACAAAGGGGTAAATTCCTTTACTAGCATAGCAACATAATCGTAGACTCCTTTACTAGCATAGCATCAACAAAGAGGTAGACTCCTTCACTAGACTAGCATAAACAAGACTCCTTTACTAGCATAGCATCAATATAAGGGTAGACTTTACTAGCATAGCATCAATATAGGGGTAAACTCCTTTACTACAATAAAATCAACAAAGAAGTAGACTCCACCACTAACGTCATAAAAATGCAGCAAACAAATCCGCTACGAATTGTGACTACTAAAGTCTGCAGACCTAATCTCATCGTGAATGAAATTTTCTTATCTACTTGTCCAGTTTGTATATTGTCTAAATTCAAACTGGAGATTCTTCTACCTAAATCCGACTCCTAAATAAGAGGACTTTTCTGGAACCCAATAACTATCGTAACATTGATATTAGCAGTAAGTCTTGGCAAGACCTTTCCTTCTGTGATTAGCCATAGTATATGGACCACATGATTGCATGCGTTATCAACTTCAATGATGAATTCGATGTTGCTTGGAGAGTTTTACTCTATTTTGACATTCATAGAAAGGTTAATAAGGAAATTATAAACGTGTATCAAACCATTACCTTTGACAGTCAAAACTAATAAAGGCCTCTTAGACACGCTTCTCTGCAACACTGAAGTTAAACAGAGGTGCGATGTCTGGAGTCTACCTATATTTTACACTGACGTGAACATAGAAAGATGCTGAAGAATTGCATACATACTTCTAACCAACTGTTAACGGAACACATATAACAATCTATTATTTGCTCATGAAAGACTTTGAGCTGACCTAAAACTTATCTTTTTTTGCATTTAAACTGAAATTATAGTGCGTAACTGTTATCTAGCGGAGACTTAAAATAAGATTGTTGTGGTCGTTGAGTTATACACATAATAACATTGCAATAGCAGCGTAAAATCATTCATTTTGAGACTTAAATTTGAAGGACTCGGAAGCTGGGTTGAAATTTGTACTTTCAGTGATTTTGCCACAAAGTGTAACAAAACACATTTGTCTGTAAGGACATAGAGAGTGAGGAAATAATATGGTCATTACGAAAACTATAATAATTGGAGTTCAAATTCGTGTAATCGGGGCACAATCAATCTTGCTAAATCAAACATAAATCGACCTAAACGTTGCAGTAACATAGGTAAATTACAGAACTAGGCTCTCTCGCGTTCGACACCTGTTATTTCTTGCTTCAATTCAACTAAAGTTTTTTTTTTGAGACGGATAGTATACAATTTGTTTCCAAAATTCCACTGAAGACTTTCCGAGATGGATAAATACAATTAGTTTATATACTTTCACTGACGATGTTCCAAGAAAATAGTACAAAAAGTTAAATTTGTCAACATTGTACAACAAAGTTATCATCTTAGTTACCGGATATAAATGATTTATATTAAAAAGGTGACAGCAAAACATTGGCTTTATGTTTTCACCAAAGACAGCCTTCTTTTAAATCCGTTATCTGGGCAAATATGCCTCTTTGAAGACTAAACATTATCTAATTATTGTATCTACCCACAATGTACAAAATATATAAAATATAAAAGCCTTTTTATGTTAGATGCAAACCTTTTAACACTGAAGACAGAACTTTTAACATTTTCTGTACAAGGCCAAATTTGGTACATGAGACCTACATCCGTTTTGAGAAATATGATGCGCCTTCCTTTATCTTGACCAGTTTCACTAACCAAGTAAACACCATTATTGACCCAACTGAAATAATAGCAATGCGTACTGTCAGATTTATATCGTCTCTAATTAATCATAGAAAGTCCAGTCTTATACCCTCGAGATGTGCTTCATATGAAGACGGTAGTGTTAGTGACATTTAATTGACATTTCTTCCAGTATTTTCCGAGTGTGGACTCGTGCCAATGTATTAACTCTGTAATTTTCATGTTTATTAATGCCATGTACACCGTCTTGCAAAAGTTGTTTTCCATAATAGATTATTATTGTTTCAGTTTACAGATCAGAGTAATCGACAGATACTCAATAAATTCTTTGGACCGGGATGTCCATGTTACATCAGTGTCAATTATCACAACACCCGCTTTTGCATGCTATTGAAAACAATGAAGTTTAAAGTTCTTAGCCAGTCTTAGTAATGTATATGTTCGTTTGGTTCATTCCCTAAAACTTGTCAATCGTATGTTACGCAGAGGTGAAACGAATGCAAAATGTTTACATTTCAAGCATTGCTAGAATGTAATTGGAATAGGAATCGAATACACATCGAAATTATTAAAGGCATAACATTAATTCTCGTTTCTTTGTATACGTTAGTGATTATTGATAACCGTCCCTCCTGGTGCCAGGCTACATTGAAAAGGAGATAAACGGAGTCGTAGTGATGCAAGTAAATGTCATTTTAGATTTCTTCAGTAAATCCTTTGACACTGGCCATATCAACGCCATGGTCCTAAAAGTTCTTTTAAAGTTTGAAGACGGATGGTATAGAATTACAGAAACTAGATTAAAATTTTATGGAAGGTTATTTGTTCACAAAGTCTCACAGACATAAGGCTAAATTAATTTTATTAAATATGGATATGTTTCTAGCATGAATATCACGTGCTATATATGACACATGCCCGATGGTTCAGACGCTTCGACTAAATATAAAATTGCACTATGGGGTGTTTCATCTTAGCTATCACCCGCTCATCCCTTGTCGTGCCTCGAGTGCACATATGGCCTTACAGACAGAGTGCCATTGCTGATGGTGTGCAGCCCTATGTGTGATGGCGTTCCGTGTCTAGCCGTATTCCTGCCTTCATTCATATCTTGCCGTCCTCCAAATCTCTTTAGCCTGATCTTCCTTTCATCTTCCATCCATCATCCATCTAAGGGTTTCATGAGCGGTACATTCAGTGACATTCGGATTACATGCCCCAGCCTTTTCCATCTTCTTTTCTTAACATTCTGGACAAGAGATGTTGATTCTGTTTTTTCATGAAGTCCTTCAGATCTGACTCTCTCTGGTCAGAAGATGTCCCGAATCTTCCTGAGACATATTGTTTGGAAGACTTCTTGTGTTGGTGCTATATTTGATGTTAAATTACATCATTCATAACCCCACAATTGTACTTCGATGACATTGCTTCTCTAGTTGTTTTAGTCCCCAAGGTCACTATTTTTTTTTTTGTTACTCGACGATGATTCTAGTTTTCATTGGGCCGGCGGGGTTTTTTGCCTTCTCCCATTTCAGTTGGAATATTTCTCTGAGTACTCACTTGAGTTTACGAACCTTCTGATATCGGCAATTCTGGACAGGTGTTGTCGTCACCAGGCACTTTTGTTGGCATTGATGGATTCTCTGACTTCTGTCTCAGTTATGTCCGACAGCTTATGTCAAGGTCTCTTTGCTTGTTCTGCTTATGCAGCTAGCTGCTCAATGTATTGCTCAATAAATTGCTACTTTTCACTACTTGTTATGTTTTATTACATTCTTTCCTTACCCGAAATGTTGCGGAAATCCTATCTTTCAACCTGGGTAATTATGCCTTTAGTAGGCGTTTCTCACTCAGTTGATATCATTCCAGATTAACTGGGAGCTCCTCTTTTCATTCTTTCATCTAACTGAGTACGTAATCTTCATTTTATCTCATGACTGTTGAAACAATTTATAATAATTTCTGTCTCATCGTGAAGAATTCTGAGATTGTTCTCAAGAGTAAGGTTTGACTGATGCCCTACTTTGGGATCCTTTAGTTTGGCAATGTTAAAACGTTGTCTTTTCTTCTCCCCGAATTTGACCATTCTTATCGAAAAGGCAAGCTTAGTTACTAAGAAACATAATCGCAAGACTGCATCAACAGGCATCTTGACTCGTACATCTTGCAAAGAGTGTCTCCACGTACCGATTATTTGTCTGATTTTGTCTTGTCATCTTGTTGATTTGCATATTATGGAAAAGAGTCCCTCTTATAACATGGTCTCTGTCTTTGTAGATGTCACATAGTCTTTCAGTATTGTCATTTATTGGTCCTATTTTGAGACTACCCATGAGACTACCCTGTCTGTTTTTGTGCGTTAAAATCGTCGACAAAGAGTAGTGACTCATGTCTTTGTATTGCTTCAACAACTGAGTTCAAGCTGTCACTTGAAATGGTCGAAATAGTTTGAGTTGAATCTGACATATATCATTCGTATATTGAAGGGTTTTCATTGCTGAAGTAATTTTAATTGTTTCTTTGTGAACAAGGTTACGCTTTCTCTGTGTGTGTTGATCATCCTGCCTGCCTGGGTATATTAGAGAGTCTCTTGAGGTCAATATTTTTGTCATGCAATTATCCATCTGGCTTCTGTGTTGCATAATAGGTTCCACTTGTACTATTGCATTTCATGGAGAAACTGTGTTAGTTTTCGAATCTGATACAAGGTCCTAACATTCCAGAAAAATTAGTTTTGTGTGTCAAGAGATCTATTGGATTAGAGGCTTCCTTGCGGGTTTAGTCTTCATCTATTATAGCACCAATTTCCTGGTCTGCTTTACTTCATCCAACCGTTGCATTACTTTGACCTGTTTCCGTTTCAATCGCTAGATGCAACTGAAACCCTCACAATAGTATTGACGTAAATTGAATGTCATAATAGATATTAAACTCCCTTGTGACTTCTGTAAAAGTCAAATGTAACCTCTACTAGAGTCGTACATTCGGAAACTAGTTCCTTGGCTCGACTAAGTTTAGGAGTAGACGATTGGTTTCGTGGGTAAAGAGTGATTCCTACAAACACGTAAAGTCAATATCCAAAAGGAATAGAAAAGTTAACATAATGACATGAAGCTGATATCTGCATTACAGACTTTTAAAAAGAATAAAAAAGGATAGTGTAAGATTTTGTTTTGGTTTGGTGCCTTAGGCACAGCAACACAAGTTGATTATTTAGTGAAGAAATAATTGAAGTAAATTGCCTTGCACAAAAATACACCATTTCAGTAGACATATTAACAATTCCACAGCTGTGTATCGACTTCAAAATTGAATAAAAGACTAAACGTGGATAAAGGTAACTGTCAGAGGTCGGATGGATTGAGGTGGGGATGGTAGAAGGAGTAGTATCCGAGATTAACAACAATTGCAAAGTGGAACGAATGTCCGATAACAGTTCAGGACGTTTTCTGACCGATTGATAGATAAAGGCTTTTTTAATTGTGACTATCTTGTGAGTTTTGAATTTCAGTTGAATTACCAGGTTTGAAACAGTTGCCTTATAAATAAATCAACTTTGTTTATCTTTGTTTTGTTTGTTTTTCTTTTACAAAATGCTGCCAAACTGGCAAGGTAACTAAAACGAATATCAAAATACCATTTTTCTATTTGAATTCTTGCAAAATAGCATTTTGATGTCTGATGTACGGTTGGTTACTCGCTTCAGCTCTAATGTTACGTATGTACGTAATTATAAAAAGAGTTACGAGACTCAACTGAATACAGGTTTTGTTCTGTTTAGGATTGAAAGCACGTAACCTTCCCTGATTATTTAAAGTCCAGGTAAACCTTCCCTGATTATTAAAGTCCAGGTAAACTCAGTGTTAAATTACTAACGATTTTCGGTGGAACTACTGTACTTTATATAGGATGCAGTGGTATTTGGCTGAACTAGTGGTGTGCTACTTGCAAGCATTCTGTAGTCTTAATATACCGGATGTGCATCGCGGAAAAAAAATAAAAACTGAAGCAGTTTCAATACGACATTTGTAATCTTTACCTATACGGTAATCGTGTAATACTGAACTCATATATATATATATATATATATATATATATATATATATATATATATATATATATATATATATATATATATGGATCTAAAGCATTAGTTTTATGTATCAGAGAGAACCGATAATTGATATGCTCAAAAATTCCTTCGCGACTTCTAATAGACGCCGCAGCGGAAGAAAGCTGGTCCATTCAGAACGTTGCAATTTTAATGTCACATGTCCAGAATATCCAATTTCACGTGTTGTATCAAAATTGTTTGCCTTTAACCTTCCATTTTCTAGGTCGAGGTTTAGATTGTGTCTCTTGAATTACACGGCGGTGGTTGACATTTCAATGTCATACGTCGAGAATTCCTAATTTGCGTATTGGTTCAAAGAGTTTATGTTGAAAGTTCCATTTTATATGTTGAGTACTTAGATTGCATCTATTGAATGAATCAATTGTTTTTGGACATTTTATTGTGCTTTCCAGAATTGTCATTTTTATAAGGTGAAATGATGTATAAGTATTAAAAGTAATATTACACAAAGTGCACTTTAACAATTCAAAATAATATCAAGTTTTAAGATACGTCATTCGTGTATCCGATGACGAGGTGCCATTACATTTCATGCATTTAAAGTTTGAAAGTTACCATTCACAGGTGGAGAATTACAATGAGTTTCTTCGCTAGAAGTCGCTCTCTTGAATGGATCGCTTTATTTTTAAACAAGGAGTCGTCTTTTGCTGTGAAATTCCACAAGTAAAATCTATATACTCGTTATATGAAATGGAACTTTCATCTCAAACAGTTACATACAGCATGGCGAATTAGGTATTCTCGACGTATGATATTGAAATTTCAACCACCACTTTGTAACTCAATATATACACTGTAAAACGTAGACAATAGGAATTAGAACTTTAAACCACCACTGTATAATTCAGTATATAACATCTAAACTCTCGATCTAGAAAATGTAACTTTCAGAACATGCAATTTGATACAAGATGTGATACTGGATTTCTCGACATATGACATTGAAATTTCAACTGCAGCTTTCTCATTGGACCAGCTTTTTGTCCTCTACTGCATTCTCTCGCGTCACGATTTTAACTTAATACTTATCATCGAACAAATGTCACCCTTTAACACACCCCAATCCGTTGTATTTTTTTTCCTGACATAAAAAGGTTTTCAAGCATAAAAAGGGACGTGTGCTATTTCGTTATATAGTTTAGAAACCGTCGAGGGAAACCAAGAAGATACGTACTTATCTAGGTAGTTATTGGTTTTCATGAAAGATTACTATTTAAATATGGTTTTCATGAAAGAGTACCATGGAGATTAGGATTTAGTGAAAGAGTACTATGAAAATATGATTTTCATGAATGAGTATTATGTTAATATGGTTTTCAAGAAAGAGTACCATGAAAATACGGTTTTCATGAAAGATTACTATGTAAATAGGGTTTTGAGGAAATTAGGATTTCGTGAAAGAGTACAATGTAAATATGTTTTCTTGATAGAGTACTATGTAACTACGGTTTTATGAAAGTGAACTATGGAAACACAATTTTCATGAGAGTACTACGTAATATGTTTTTCATTTAAAAGCACAATGTAAATACAGTTTTCATAAAAGATTACTATAAAAATACGGTTTTCATGAAAGATTACAATGAAAATACGGTTTTCATGAAAGATTACAATGAAAATACGGTTTTCATGAAAGATTACTATGTAAATACGGTTTTCATGAAAGATTACAATGAAAATATGGCTTTCATGAAAGAATACTGCCTAAATACAGTTTTCATAAAGGTACTATTTAAATATGGTTATCATGAAAGAGTACCTTGTAAATATTTTTTTAATGAAAGAGTACTATGCAAATGTGGTTTCTTATGATCATACCTATGTCCTTATTTCAATGTTGCAACACAGTGATACATATTTTTATTTGCCAATGTCAGTAGTGCCGAATTAAACTCCGTGGAGGCCACTAGGCAGTCGAAATCTCGCTCCCCCCCCCCAACCAGTGGCGGATTAAACCCTGTTGAGGCTCCTAGGCGGTCAAAAAAGGCGAGGGACCCGAAGGCCTGTACCTACTCTGCCTATTTGGTTATCCGGCACTTAATGTCAGAAAATTTTTTTTTCTTTCACTCATTTAAATAGCACGTGTTATGGCGCCTAATAATGAGTCTGGGACTGGGTTGTCTTTGTATAAAACGATTAGCTCCTTGCATCTAAAACGTTTGCACTTTTTAGCATTTCCATGGAAATTCTAGCTATTACAAAGTTGTACAGTGTTGTTTATATAAGTGCACTTATTTTATTCAATCACTCTAATCCGTCTTCTTTTACAATTTTGATGCAAGATCTTGGGACTGTAATTTTATGTATTTAAAATTCCAAATTGCATGCCTTATGACTTCATTTTCCCGGTGACCGCTCCGGTGGGCTAGTTGTTAGAGCATTCGCCTAGGATGCGGAAAATCATGGGTTCGATCCCCGGTAGAGTCATACTATAATTCTGTATCGCTTGACGCCCAGCATTAAGAGGTTAGAGTTAGGACTAGTCGACCTGGTGTCAGGATAATATGACTGGGTAGGAGGACATCATGCTACATGTCTGCGGCATGATGTCCCAGTGCTTTATATCACTATAAACTGCCACACTGCAGACATCGTATTGATATGACTGAAAAATTGTTAAAGCTATGCTAAAAATTATAATCAAATCACATCATATTACACTTCATTTTCAAGGTGCTTTTGACAGACCTTCGTTATGCCTACCAAAATATCCAAGCATAGATGTTAAGTATTGCAATTAATTTAGGAAATCTATGTTGATAATCTGTAATAGCGTTGAATAAATTGAACCCGCAATGTTTTACAATAAATACTGCAACAAAAGACTGAATGAAAGAATGATGCAATAACTTATCAATCAAATATACTAAACCTACGGATTGAACGTCAACCAAGACTGGAAGATGCTTAAAAGCGTGACTTATTTTTTTTTTGTTGGTTACCATTCCAGTATAATGCTACCAGTTTTATCTTCATTTCCTTTTTGAAAAAAAAATATTTTTCTTATTCAAGTCATGAAGACAATTTCAAATGTTGCAAGTTTATCAGTTTTGTGCTGAGTAAGGACATCGAAACCTTGATCCAAAGCAAAAATGTGTGTGGGGGGTGTGTGTGTGAGTACAAAGTTTTACCGTTGTAGACTGGAAGACAATTAATCTAAAACTGAAATTTCATGTATAACAAATAAACAGCTGTATTGAAAGGAAAATCAACAGATTTTGTTTTTATTCCTTTACAATTCATTTTACAACAGCTTTTTATTGTATGGTGCTAGCCACGGTCGCTCTTTCCTTGGATTTGTTTTTGTCGACTAAGCCTTTTTCATTGCGTAGACTTGAACTTTTAAGAGTCAGCTGCAATGTGTTTGCTCCACATTGTGTATGGCATAGCTTGAAATTTTAAATACCATACATTCTCCCTGCCTATATCCCTCCAACCACACTCATTCCTTGGCAGTGCAACGGGGGTTTATTAGTTGAAATCAGACACCCACAAACTCCCACGCGTCTGGCTGATACTGCTCAAATTTTGCATACATGAACAGAACGCAACAGCTAACAGTAATCCACATACAGCTGTTGTACCGGCCCAGCCTTAGCTATGATTCAGCGCAGACAAGTCAGCAAAAGAGAAGGAAGGGCCAGTAGCGTACAAACATGGGCGCCATTTACCCTTATTACACAACTAAAAAGGGTTTAGACATTTTTTTGTTAACTCTGTACTGCGAAGAATAGAATCTAAATAAAAACGGAATCTCGGACTATCATAAGCAGCTCAATATTTTAATCATATTTGGCTTAGTATCTTACGTCAGTGGTTTGGCTGAGATTACACTAAGTTCCTTTCCACTTATATCATTAGTTGCTAATAAATAATGGCCAGTCAACCTATCGCATGTTCTGTGAATATAAAACCGTATTTATGGATTTAGCATATTAATCAAATTTAAAGGACAAGAGAGAGAGAGAGAGAGAGAGAGAGAGAGAGAGAGAGAGAGAGAGAGAGAGAGAGAGAGAGAGAGAGAGAGAGAGAGAGAGAGAGAGAGATTACCAAAATGGCAGAATAGTCACCCTACTTTATGTGTTATATTTTAGGTTTAATTAACTAAAACATTCCAGGTCATTTGATTATTCGAGTCAGTTGCATGTTATCGCTCTCAAGGTCACTCATTACAACACATGTTATTCATATCACCTGTTACTTTTCAATATTGCAGATTTTAAGTATGGATTATTTTATTTTGTCTGCTTGAAGCATCTGTTACACATTTGCGCGTGCTATACAACAGTTGAGATATTATCATTACATTTGTTTAAAATATGCATTCACCAATTTCAGCTGGATTCTTTGGATTCGTTCCTAGCCAAGTCTCAAAAAGCCTAATTCGCTCTAATTTCCATAATTACGTTCAGATCTAAACAGCTGATGCTGGCCGGCTTTAATTGTATTCCTCGTCTTGATATTTTACAAAACCAGTCTGGACTATATAATCGAGTGGTGGACAAACAGGTCATTATTATTCACAAAGCAGTGCTAAATGCTGGACGGGGAGTTGACCGGCTTGGTAATTCAAACAAACTCTCTAATGACTGGAAATGGCCCTTCATAAAATATGGCATTGTTTCAGTTGAAGAGTCGCATATATAACTATTCATTGCTATTAAAAAACAAACCAAATTCGTAAATGATGCTGTTCTTAACTAAGTAACAGAAAAGAGCGAAAAGCGACAAGTTTAGTAAAATTTACCAAATAATTTATTTTCCAATAATACAAAGTTGTATCGTGGATCCAAAAGTATAGACTTTTCCGAACAAATGTCAGTTGGCTTCGAATGAATTTAAATCTTGAATGTGCTGATGTACTAAATGCCTGGAATAGTGTTGATGTGCAAGCAGTGTTGATAGATCACACTGATATAATCCAAAATGTCTTTAAATTAATTCACAATTATCCCAAAAAAGTGTATTAGTTCCAAGTCAAAGAACACTTTTTTTAATTTCAATGAGTAACGTTAATAAATAAATCCTCTTAAGATAAAACCGAACCATTTAAAAAAAAATCTGATTCCACTAGTCATATATTAAAGTAGGAATGAGTAATTCTAACAGAAACAGACCTAATATAAAACCTAAGTCACAATAAAAGAATCAGGATGAGGGTTAAAATTTAATTAGAATGTTTTAAATGGCTAACAAGATTAGATCTATAGCTGAAAGTCTAGCAAAAAACATGACAAAATCAGGCGGAAAACCAATGTCCCGAACTCAAATCCAAGCAATCATATTTACCTCCAAATAACAATAATCTTAATACATAATCTACCATCATAGACAAAAATAGCAACGTAATATATTGTTTACAAAAAGAAAGCTTATTCAGCGTACGATGACATATCTCTAAAGATAAAAAGAACTTGGGTAAAAGACGGTACAGCTGCATATTATGGAAGTGCCTTCAAAAGTTGAAGAATAAGAACGTGCCAGAATACAATTTAAGATAATAATAATAATAATAATAATAATAATAATAATAATAATAATAATAATAATAATAATAATAATAATAATAATATAATAGTAATAATAGTAATAATAATAATAATAATAATAACTTAATAATAATAATAATAATAATAATAATAATAATAATAATAATAATAATAATAATAATAATAATAATAATAATAATAAGTTAATAATAATAATAATAATAATAATAATAATAATAATAATAATAATAAGTTAATAATAATAATAATAATAATATTTATAATAATAATAATAATAATAAGAAGAAGAAGAAGAAGAAGAAGAAGAAGAAGAAGAAGAAGAAGAAGAAGAAGAAGAAGAAGTTAATACTACTACTACTACTACTACTACTACTACTACTAATAATAATAATAATAATAATAATAATAATAATAATAATAATAGCTTTGGAGGATAAAAGATAATACGAGAAAGATAATAAAAGTGATGCTATAACAATGATCAGACGGGCAAATGATTAAAAATCCACCATACATCCTATAAGATCTTGCACGTAGACGAGACTTAGTTTTTAAGACCTTCCATCTCATTTTCTTTATGAGTGTGAGTTTAATATAAAGATCATTACCAATACAACAAAACATATATTGGTCTCAGCCAAGGACATTATGTTTATCAAGTTCTTTAGTATAATTTTAGTAACAGACCATCGTCTAAGTATAGCTGGGATTTCGTTGTGTTGGATTTGGGATTTAATTCGCAAAAGAGTAAGTTCATTGTTGACATTTTCATTTTTATTTTCTCGGGAAATAAATTATTTGTTGAATTTTACAACGATTAGTGCTTCTCACTCTTTTCTTTTACTTATTGTAAGGCCATATAGTTCTAATTAGGACAAATGCCACTCGCAAGTTAAACCTCAAAAAATGATCGATTGAACTACCATGTTTCAAAAAAATATAAATGTCATGCCTATCAAAATATATTTAGAAATATTATGCGATTTAAAGTTGAACGAACTTCAAGACAAACGTTTTGGAACGGGCGCTCTGGTTTATGTTAGAATTATAGTTTGAAATCAGTTTGTTTCTGACTGACATCTAAAGCAACGCTAACTTACGGTCGTTTCTGTAAGGAAGAAACATCTAGCTAAGAATACGCATTTTAGTACATTTAACGTCTTTCGTAACCATTGTTGCGTTCCGTTTCAGTAGCGTATTGTATCCATTTCTACATTTTTTTAAATAGCCTATCGTACAACTCCAGTTTCGTTCAAGATAGTTTCCCAGCGTTTCATACCTTCTAGTTATCAAACGTTAGACTTTGCAAAGTAATCGATTCTTCCTTGTAAATGCTTCGAAAACGTGTTTATGTTCTAAAAATTTCCGTTCTGATTTTTTTCTGTTATGGGGTTAACGCACATGATCATGTCGTATCGTACCATACTACTGTGGATGGTTTTGCTAACTGTACCGTCATCTCTTCGTACTGTTTCAAACCATTTTCGTACCGTGATGATTGCCTAACGTACCGTTTTAGTAGCGTTTTCAAGGTTTCAAACGACGTTACAAGTATTTTAAGTCTAATAGTTTATGTACCAACCAGTCTTCCCTTCAACAAAACCTCATTCTACCTATTTGTATATAAACCTGACAAAAAAGAAAAGTGCCCTCTGCGAGAATTCTTTTTTTGATAAACAACGCCAGAACTAATTTGCAACTGCGATCACTAGAAGACCTGGACTATAGGCCTTTTCTCCTGTCAACTTTTAAGTCTGTACGTGAGTGCGTGCGTGTGCTGGTGTGAGTGATTTGCATTTTTAACGTAGCATTAACAATTTTTCCGTGATATCGCTATAATGTCTGTAGTGTGCTGATTTCTAGTGATGTTTATAGCATTGGGATTCATGCCGCAGGCATGTGTCATCATGCCCTACCAGGTTACATTATTCGGTCGACATGTCCTAACAATAAACTTTAAATGCTGAACGCCAAGCGATTTAGCTGATAGTACCGTCTTTATGTCTTAGCCGGACGCTTTAATCACTTAGGCCACTGGAACGATAGTTATTGATGTTGTTGCGGTTGTTGAAGTGTTTAAGCCATCTTTTCAGCACAACATAGGCTATACATGTCTACCAGTATAACTGGCGGAGGAAGAACCCAATCAAACTCCGGGAAAAACTACCGACCCACGAGAAGCTACTGGTAGGCTTTCTCACGTATCCACGTTAGCCGAGCACGAGACTCAAACCCACGCAGACAGGTAATCTGGAACGGTGAGCTCTTTGTACCACTTGGCCACTCGTGACCCAGTTTCAAAGTTAAAATATAGCTTGTAGTTTCCATTTCCATAACGTAACTGGTTAGTGCATATTTTGTAAATCACCTTTGAGGAAACTGATAAAAGAAAGGCAGTTAGCAATATGTTAAAATGAAGCGATAAAATGAGTCCAATCAAACTGACACTATAAATTATCTTTTTTTTTATCAATCGATGCCTTAGTCATTTCATGTATTTCAACAGTGTCATTAAACAAATTACCGGTAGAAGAATATATTAAACAAGTTTTCTTCCAAAATTTGCAAATTTTTACTTTTTTTAATTTAGGATGCATGTATATACTACTTAAATTACGAATGAAATTAAACAAAAGTAAAAAAAAAACAAACTTATAGATGAATTAAAGAAAAATTTTTAAAAAAATGAAAATGATTCAATAAGAAACGATGAATGACGAGGATGATGGAGGTAGTCGTAGTGTTGGTGGTGGTGCTGGAGGGAAAGGAGGTTGTTATAGGGCGGAATTATACAAGAAGGAAGGACGTTAAGGGTATGTAAAATGATAGGAAAGAGAGACCTTCATATGCTTTATTGTATTCTGCTTTTATTTTTCCATGTCGGTACGAGTGCCACTGATCTCCAATTTGTAGTTTATTTTTAAATCCAGAATTTGACCACAATATTAGTATTGCCGGATTAAACCCTGTGGAGGCCCTTAGTCAGTCGAAATATCTCACCCCTCCCCCTCTTCAAAGTATCACGACGAAATCAGTTGAATATTAATTTGATCCGTTGTCGCCTAAAAGGCGTGGGGCCCATAGGCCGTTCCCTATAGGGTAATATGGGACTGTATGTGACCTTCCAGTTTGTGTTTGTTTTCATCTGAATGCATCATGGGATCGACAAAACACCTAGAGAATTCGTCAGCAAGATGGAATCTCTCAGAACATTGGTTTGACTTGCGTTTTTTGACAGTTTTATAAAAAGATATGCCATTTTGTGTCTCCTGCGGGTATCAGTGAAGTTATTGACTATTTTACGTCTGGGATTGCAACAATTGCCTTTGACTAAATAATTTAATCAAGCTAACATACGAAACAAAATTTTGAACTTTCTTGATCTGGTTAATATTTGGATTTTATCTCAGAGGGTTAATGATTACAGTTCTGCAACTTCTTATTGTTTAATACACCCCGATCTTTCCGATAGTGATCGAAAACATTTCCCACAAAAACAAGCCACAAAACACCTCGGAAAGTGCGTATAAACACCTTGTTCACAAATGACGTTATGTGTACCTCACAATCCATCACAGCATTCATTAAAATAAATCGACGAATGTGACTTATTCTTGTCCAAAGTTTCTTTATTTAAGTGCAAAATACTAAAAAAACGTATATTAACGACTTGTGCAAATAATTCCATAAAGATATCATACTTCTTTTTGTGTGGCTCTGTTTTGCCAAATACTTTATTGTGCGATCAAGTTCTCTGCCACTTTTTGGTGATGTTCCTCATTTTCAATTATATCAATCTAAGTCTTTTCAGGCAAAATGGCGAGAAGTTAACAGTGACATTGCTTGAGTAACTGGATAATTATTACCATCGTGTGATTAGAGAATTCTTTTTCTTTTAAAAAAAATTAGGAAGAAGTTATCTGCTTTCAACTCGTCATGGCTGTGACATTTAGAGAAAAGCGAAATCACCACCTGGAAAGATGTTTGTATTTCGGATATGGTGTTTGGTAGAAAAGTTACGAGATGCTCGAATTATATATTAGTTGTCAAATATTTATTTCAAGGCCGTATTTTCAATTTAAAAAATCACACCCCGTCAACAAGGTTGAGTTGGGATATGTAATTATCTGATGTTCGAATCTTTCCTCTTTGTTTCTCTGAATATAATATTTCACATTACCGTGTAATTATGCAAGGCTAATAACGTTTTAAATGCGCACAAGTGACAATATTACACATAACTGTCAAATTATGCAAGACTAATCCAAGATTGTAAATACGGAGAAATGACAATAGATAAGTAATATAAGCACGCGATGAATAGTAATGTTAATTTAAATATTTCAAATAGTAGTCTTAATTAAGATATTCCATTCTTTCAAATTGTAATTTTAATTAAGGTATGTCCATTCCATGACAACGATTTTAATTAAGATATTCCATATCGAACATAAGAACTAGCGCATATCTTAGCCAATGCTTTCATCAGGCGGAAGAGTGTAACAGTTCAGTTATTTATGGCTTGTAACCATCTGCTTCGTTATGTTAGTTACCTTACAACGAATAATCAGCCTATAAATGCATCACGTGCTGTGTTTTCATGGCTGCAATTCCACTTTTTTTATTGATATCAGAAATATTCATTGTTATGAATATGTGATTAAATTGCTTGTATGTTAATTTTAATTTTTTTTTCATTACATTTTATAGGAATGATTTTTTTTCTCATTGGAATCGACATTTAAAAAAAAATATTTAGTCTAATTTGAACTTTAAAGGTATTACCTTATCATTATTTTAGTTCACCCTGGGACATAGATATTGTAAACACTAAGTGAAAATGATTGGCTATTACCAAGGTCATTTTCGACCTACGTTTTAGTTGAGTTGTAAACAAACCTTTCTTATTTTATTTCCAGTGTGAGAATTTGATTCTTAGAAATGGATATTATAACATACGTGACAAATGAAATTTTGTCTTTTGCGCGGTTTGATGATTAAGTGATCTTGTGACCCATTACAAGTGTCGAAATGATGTTTTAGTTGAGTTTAATATTCGTGTCTTAGTGAAAGTGAAATAAAGCCAGTCGTATTCTTAAAGTCCAGAGCTCAATGTGTTCTTAATTGTTAGTGCCAGCCTGTTTTGAAGTTCATTTATTTGTTTTGAATTTAATAATCGTTTCTCTAGAAAACAACACAAGTAATTCATATTTTTCAGTAGAAATTTATTATGGAATTCTGAACAGAACATTATAAATTGTGTTTCAACGAGGAACTGTTGTCATTAGTACAACTACCTCGTCTGACGTCATCGCATTGCATATTGGAACTTCATAGAAATTCGAACATGCATTCAATTAGAACTGTTTAGCGATAGCACTTATAGTTTTCAAATCTAGGATTAATTTTGAACTATATTATTCGCAAACCGTATATTGTTTACTGTGTTTTGTAGAGAAAAAAAATATTTTTCCTAAAATTTGCATAGCTTGATGACTTCACTTTTCTTTTTGTTACATTTGCACGAGACTACACATAACAATACATACATTATACAGACACAGACACACAGACTTACACACACACAGACATATATATATATATATATATATATATATATATATATATATATATATATATATATATATATATATATATATATATATATATATATATATATATATATATATATATATATATATATATATATATATATATATTCCGGAATAACATCAAAGATCTAGATATAATCTGCGTTGCATCAATGTACACAGTAATAGATGTCGCTATAGCTCATAGATTTCTCGTTAAATACAAATATTTCCCAGTATCCGCAACAAATCTATATAGGCTGGTTGAGACATAATGCATCTATAGGTTTAATTCATGTAGAAACAGCCATGTAGAGTTTAACAAACACAACGCTTTCTATATTTTATTTGTTTGTTTTGTATATGTTTTGTATATGCCTTTGATAAAGACTAATTAAGTGTCAAAGCGCTCAGGCTAGTTAGATACTAGTTTAAATATATATATATATATATATATATATATATATATATATATATATATATATATATATATATATATATATATATATATATATATATATGTTGTACATGTTTGTTTCTTAGGTCATCTGATTCTTTGCTAAAGTAAATTAGAAAACTGCAAATAAAGACATAAATATTAAAATAATATAGAAACTTCAACAAAGAAGTAAAGTCATGGTGACAAATCTTTTTTTTGCCAACGGGAAACCCAGTTTACACAGGAACTACTTGTAGCATCTAATATGTATGTATGTATGTATGTATGTATGTATGTATGTATGTATGTATGTATGTATGTATGTATGTATGTATGTATGTATGTATGTATGTATGTATGTATGTATGTATGTATGTATGTATGTATGTATGTATGCATGCATGCATGCATGTATGCATGCATGTATGTATCTGTCTCTCTCTCTCTCTCTCTCTCTCTCTCTCTCTCTCTCTCTGTATATATATATATATATATATACAGAGAGAGAGAGAGAGAGAGAGAGAGAGAGAGAGAGAGAGAGAGAGAGAGAGAGAGAGAGAGAGAGAGAGAGAGAGAGAGAGAGAGAGAGAGAGAGGCAGGTCTTTGCATTTGTCTACGAAACAAGATGATATTTACATACTGAGTTTTTGATTTGTAAACAGTCAAAAGTACAACTTTCCATTTTTTGCATAAATAATGATTTTGTGAGTCAGTTGAATGAATTAGCAATACATTGTATATATAATCCACTGACACATATCGTGTTCATGATCTTGTATAGACACAATTAATTTTAAGAACAATTTAGGTCATAGAACAATTCACTTTTGGTCATATGACTTTAAATGAGCAAAGGAGAAAACTATTCATGGTAACTAATTCAAACTGATACGAGTACATAGATTAGATTGATATAATTATAAATGAGTCAGAACAATGTGCATACCGCACTACTAACAAACAATTGGGTGGGGTTGAGTTTAAAAGTTTAAAACATCACCATAAAATAACCATTTTGAAACCATTTAAATTCATTTTTGAGTTCACCCACTCCCTTTGATTCATGTAATTGTATAGTTGAGGCTACCTACTCGTACCGTCAGTGACCAGCATGTACGGAACTCCAAAGCTGTCTAAAGTGGTCCAAATGATAATAAATGACATGCATTAATTGCCGTGTGATATGCAATGCTTCTTATCTGATGTACATTTCTTATTATATGTTGTGTATGCTTTACTATACGACGTGCATTTATTACTATATGGAGTGCATGCTTTACTATACGACGTGCATTTCTTACTATGTGGTGTGTATGCTTTAATATTCGACGTGCATTTATTACCATATGATGTTTCGTGAGTGCATTTTTACTATTTATGGTGTGTATGCTTTACTATACGACGTGCATTTATTACTATATGGTGTGTATGCTTTAATATTCGACGTGTATTTCTTACCATATGGTGTTTCGTGAGTGCATTTCTTACTATTTATGGTGTGTATGCTTTACTATACGATGTGCATTTTTTACCATACGGTGTGCCTGGTGTGCGTTTCTTACTATATGGTGTGTATACTTTACTATACGAAGTGCATTTCTTACTATATGGTGTGCTTGCTTTACTATACGATGTGCATTTACCACTAAATGGCGTGTTTGCTTTACTATGCGACGCGCATTTATTACTATATGGTGTGTATGCTTTATTATACGATGTGCATTTCTTACTATATGGTGTGTATGCTTTACTATACGACGTGCATTTATTACTATATGGTGTGTATACTTTACTATACGATGTGTATTTCTTACTACATGGTGTGTATGCTTTACTATACGATTTGCATTTTGTACTATAGATGATGTGTATACTTTACTATACGACGTGCGTTTCTTACTACATGGTGTGTATGCTTTACTATACGATTTGCATTTTGTACTATAGATGATGTGTATACTTTACTATACGATGTGTATTTCTTACTACATGGTGTGTATGCTTTACTATACGATTTACATTTTGTACTATAGATAATGTGTATACTTTACTATACGACGTGCATTTATTACTATATGGTGTGTATGCTTTACTATACGATTTGCATTTTGTACTATAGATGATGTGTATACTTTACTATACGATGTGCATTTCTTACTACATGGTGTGTATGCTTTACTATACGATTTGCATTTTGTACTATAGATGATGTGTATACTTTACTATACGATGAGCATTTCTTACTACATGGTGTGTATGCTTTACTATACGATTTGCATTTTGTACTATAGATGATGTGTATACTTTACTATACGACGTGCGTTTCTTACTATATGGTGTGTACACTTTTCTATACGATGTACATTTCTTACTATATGGTGTGTATGCTTTACTATACGATTTGCATTTTTTTACATTACTATATGGTGTGTATGCTTTACGATGTGCATTTCTTCCCGTATGGTGTGTATGCTTTACTATACGATGTGCATTTTGTACTATATATGATGTGTATACTTTACTATACGGTGTGCATTTCTTACTACATGGTGTGTATGCTTTAATATACGATGTGCATTTTGTACTATATATGATGTGTATACTTTACTATGAGCATTTCTTACTTCTTACTATATTGTGAATTTCTTACTATATGATGTGTATGCTTTACTATACGACGTGCATTTTTTTACTAATGATGCGCATGCTTTATTATACGATGTGCATTCTTACTATATGGTGTGTGTGGTGTGCATTTATTGCTATATGGTGTGTTTGCTTTACTATACGTTGTGCATTTTTACTATATGGTGTTTATGCTTTATTTTACGACGTGCATTTATTACTATATGGTGTGTTTGCTTTACTATGCGACGCGCATTTATTACTATATGGTGTGTATGCTTTACTATACGACGTGCATTTATTACTATATGGTGTGTATGCTTTACTATACCATTTGCATTTTGTACTATAGATGATGTGTATACTTTACTATACGACGTGCGTTTCTTACTACATGGTGTGTATGCTTTAATATACGATGTGCATTTTGTACTATATATGATGTGTATACTTTACTATACGATGAGCATTTCTTACTTCTTATTTTATTGTGAATTTCTTACTATATGATGAGCATGCTTTACTACACGATGTACATTCTTACTATATGGTGTGTGTGGTGTGCATTTATTGCTATATGGTGTGTTTGCTTTACTATACGATGTGCATTTTTTACTATATGGTGTTTATGCTTTATTATACGACGTGCATTTCTTACTATATGGTATGTATGCTTTACTATACGATATGCATTTCTTTCTTTCTTACTATATTGTGCATTTCATTCTCTATGACAGGTATTTCTTACTATATGATTGGCATTTCTTATTTAATAATTATTTAGTTTGTTAGATAAAGTACACGTTTAAATATGATGTCCAGTTTTTGCTATATTTTTAATATATCTTATTATATCATGAAATATTGTTACTCTATGCTGTACATTATTGTTATATTGAATTCATTTCATATTACATGGAATTCATTTCAAATTATATGCTTTGCGTTGTCAATTATATGATGAGCGTCATCAATATTTGATGTGCATTTCTTATTATAGGGTGTGACCAAATGAAACATTTTATGTTATGCGAGCTTAATCAGATGACACGTATGTTTAATTATACGTATGTAATTTTCATTATATCATGTACGAACTCTTTATGACGATGTTTAGTAATTTCATTATATCATGTACGAACTCTTTATGACGATGTTTAAATTAACAAAACTCAACAGAATGAAATTTACTGTGCCACCCGTCACGAACGAAAATGTTGACTTATATGGACTCAGGTCATAATTATTGTTTCCTGTTCGGTACACGCGAATGTAGTCCTAGCCTGTTTTAAAACATTTGTTCCTCTCGTTTCGGTGGTGATTCATTCGTTAAATTTTGAACATTCCTTGTATCGATTTAAATGGGAATTGTTTATTCTTTAGACTATTAACATTATGATGTGGTTGGTTATTTGTATTTTGGTGACAGTGCACATTAAGTAGTGAACCATTGTTGCTGGTCCGGAAGTAAAATCTTTGACCCACTGCACGTATAAAGTTTAGTCTCTTAAAATAATGCTGGATAACCTCTGGCAAGAATTTCAACGTGAGTTTATCTTTGATGATATTTTAGATTAAAATACAATTTATTTAGATCTGGACATACCGAAAAAAATCATTAAAGACAAACGAACGTAGAGATGATGTAGTAAAAATAATTATGATCTGAGACCATCGAGCGGTCTTAATCTCAATACAGTTGTATTTCTCATCACTGGCGTTTAAATTCGTCCCATAGATACAGTGTTTACTACAGAGCCCAATAAACCGCTGCTGACTGTAAATGTACGAAATTCGGTACACACAACCCAATAAACCACTGCTGATTGTAAATGTACGAAATTCAGTACACGCAACCCAATAAACCGCTGCTGATTGTAAATGTACAAAATTCGATACACACAGCCCAATAAACCGTTGCTGACTGTAAATGTACGAAATTCGGTACATACAACCCAATAAACCGCTGCTGATTGTAAATGTACGAAATTCGATACACACAGCCCAATAAACCGCTGCTGATTGTAAATGTACGAAATTCGGTACACACAGCCCAATAAACCGCTGCTGACTGTAAATGTACGAAATTCGGTACATACAACCCAATAAACCGCTGCTGACTGTAAATGTACGAAATTTGGTAAATTGTTCAGTCTTTGGTGGTGGGGAACTGTGTCAATAAATATAATTATGGTTCAATGTCACAGAACCAGAATATACGAAACAAGCTTTCACAATAAATGACACTTGGTGGTTATATCATTGTCGACTATAGGCACATGATTAATCAGACTTTGTTCTTGGAATTATTTTATTCAAGGTATAACCTCTCTGATGATGGAAATGAATTTATTATATATGTGGTTATTTTATTAGGCTTTTTACTTTCAGTATATTGGTGGTCTAATCAGAACGTAAGTTGCAAGTGCATATATATAGTTTCTCCCAAAGTTTAACTTTACGATTCTTTTAAATAATTATTAATGACATACAGTACTAGTTTGTTCACTGCTAGCTGAGGTTACTCTAATTCCGCTAGTCTATGGAACTCCACAGCTGTCCGTTTTATGTATATGCAGTTGAAACAAATCGATCGTAATGGAAAATAAACGGCTGCAAGCTGCATGTTGTTGTTTTGCACGTCTGAGAGCAAGGGACTGGTAGAAAAAATAAAACTGTTGCTTAATGCATAAGTAACACTTATTTTCTTAAAATCGATGCAGAAAATACTATACTGATAGGCTCAGCTGGCTAAGTGACAAGAACGGCAAATTATTTGGAATGTACAATCTGTTTGAGTTTTGGTATAAAGTACCTACTATAAAGCATTTTCAGTCAAACAGACGATCTTCAGCTTCACTGGTCACAAAATGTACCTGCACTGAGGGTAAGGTGGCAACGAGTTCTTGCTAAGTCAACGAAAATTTGTCATTTCGACACGATAAACCAAGACTTACTCAGTACACAAATTACTAAGAACCCGTCAGAAACCATATTATCGGTTGTATTATTGCTATATACTTGATAATTTTGCGTTGAGATGAAAGTTTTTTTAATTCAAATGTGAAAAACCCTTTTATACCCCGTACTAAAATCTATCGATTGTCTTCCAGGATATATAAGTAAAATAGCATGGGATTTGCAGATCCAGTCCAGTGCTACCATGTGTATAAAGATCATCCAATATAACATATATTTGGCACATGCTGCAAGCATTTTCCGGTGCATTAGTAAATTCTCAGTCTTTACAGATAAATCCTCATTATAATCAGTTTGCACATCATCTGATTCAAGCTGCATAACATATTAGAAAACATCCGCATCACAAAATGCAGTTTGCACATCATATTGTAAGTAATACACAAAATGAAAAAAAAAAAAGCAGATTCAGTTAATAGTCAAATGCAGGTTTATTTAATCTAACACATCACGACTACCCAATTGTCTATAATAGATGATCAGAACATTAACTCCGTTCTTTATATTACTTTAAATACCTGTGTTGGCTGTCTGACGGATGCAAATTTAGAGGAAAAGTTATTTTGACATTATACATTATGTTCATTTTTTAAGTTTTGACCAGTGAGTCACGAGTACTTTTTAATATATTTACATTTTTTAAGTACCTTCAAGTTGTGTCAATCAGTTTATAGGCCGAGCAAGTAAAACAAAAATACCTTGCACGAAGATTTGGCCGTCCCACCTCTTCTTCATGTGTATTATTAATTATTTCACTCAATGATGTAATTGCAATGTTCATAGAGTTTCATTGAGATTGAAAGAAAATGGAACATCTTATTCGACAAAAGTTGCTGAAAGAATACGAATTGTGTCCCTCTTTTCAGTTGAAGTAATTACAACGTGGCAAGTGTTTGACCTGACTTCAGATTACTTTTACTTTTGCTCTGTTTTTAAGTACAATGTCGCAAAGCTATCAGATTCATTACGGAACACTAGAGTATTTTTAGACTAATTATCAGTTACGGGGTAGATTAACAGACATGATGATTTTTGCACAAAATGTAGAAATAAGGAACAGGCAAGAGTTCTTTCATTTAATCTCTCTCTCTCTCTCTCTCTCTCTCTCTCTCTCTCTCTCTCTCTCTCTCTCTCTCTCTCTCTCTCTCTCTCTCTCTCTCTCTCTCTCTCTCTCTCTCTACATTTTCAAAATGTTTATATTTATAAGTTAATATGTTCTTCCAGTTAATATCAGGTGTTGGTTGTAATGACTGGGACATCTGAAAGGTTACTATACTTCAGCTTTGTAGGAAAATAATTGGAAACTAGATAAACACTGGCATCTTTCCTTTGATGAATCTAGATTTGAATATCGCCTTTTCCATAGAAAGAGACGGTTGATGAGACACAAGGAATCCGCCACTCTCATGAATATTGTGTTTGATCAAAATTGTAATGGACAGTCATGAATAAAGGGAGAGAAAATATCTTCAGAAGGATCCTTTTTTTCTGATAATGCATCCAAACAGAAAAATAAGAAAGATGTGGATGGGACTAAATATTGACATAGTTAGTTTGTCCAGACAGTGGCATGACAAGCACTTGACATTAATTATGGATCGGCAGTACGAGTTGCTAAATAGTTTTAATATTTGTTTGTTTTTTGTTTTTTGTTTTTGTTTTGTTGTTGTTTTTTGAGACTCGTATTAACAATAGTGTTAATGTTTCAGAGAGATTCTACTTAAATTTAACTTGGAAGCTCGTTCGTCTGGACTCCCGCCGCAGCACAGAGGACTCTAGGTAAAGCATAGGTCATCCACGACTATTTCTCAATCAAGCCATAACCTTCACTATATTGTGCTCGAAATATGGTTACTTTTGAATGTGTACAAAAAGAGTATATATTGGACCCAAATGACTATCGTCCTAGTCTTGTATTATGATAACATAATACTTCTGCAAGCCAGTAGTAGATAAGTGCCAGTTTTTAACCTTAAAACAAAAGGGCACAAATTGGTAATTGATGTCAGAACCCGACTTCTTCTACCGCCTAGTACGACCTAGATGTCTCTGAAACAAGGCATATTTTTCTGGATGGATACTCTAGGTCAAAACGTATACAGTTCTGTGCGTGTCAAAGCTGATGTTCGAGTGCAATGACTCTAGTTTTCCATAACCTGCTCATTGTTGTTCCAGATTCAAGACGTACTCGCAATTAAAGATCCAAGTATATATCTTTAAAACAATAATGGCCCTGTGACTGATTAATCGTTTTAACCTTTTCAAAATTTTGAAACAATCCTAATCTTTTATCTTACTTACGTATATTTTTTAATTTGCTCTGAATGGTTTATTTTCCTAAATATGTTTACATTTATTTATTTTTTTTACTGTTTGTAACTCCGGAACTGAGTTTCATTCAATGCAAGAGCCTAAAAGTTTGCACCAAGACATTTTCTGCACCATTAATGAAACTTGATAGGGGAAAAGGCCTTTAAAGGACTCTAGCATTTGTTAAAAATTGCGTGCCATATGAACCTCATTCTCTCCAGCAATACAGTTTATCTCGACAAGAAAGCAACAAAAGTCTTGGGATACGTGGGATTGAGCCATTAATATTAAAACGCTTCTTTATACTTGCTTACTATTTTGATCCAAATATATAATATAACTACTGTATATTTTAGTTTCATTTGTGCTCCCGAATTCATGAGCATGATGTTAAGTCAGTGCATATATATGTGGACGGAACTATGTACATAAATCATATTTTATAGCTATGCTTAACCCTAGGGTCCATAACTCCTTCAACTCTTCGAGGGAGAGGTATCTCAGAACTAATTAATTCATCTAGTATAAAAGTATCCGGGAAAATGCCGTTAAATGAACGACTTTAAAATTAAACATTTTTTTTTGTCTGGATATCATACAATTTTTGGGCTCGAGTCTGAGAACAAGTTTTCAATCTCAGCCAATCGCATGCGATCTTTCAAAGCAAACATCCATGCAACTGTTTCACACAACGCGTTAAGTACAAAAGTTTTATAAACTTTTCGCTGTTGTTCTCAAAATATCTACAACACGAATCTTTAGTCCATGCTTATTTTACAACAATGAGAGATGAGCAAGGTGGGTGGGTTTGGGGGACGGGGGCTACAGGGGATATCAGTGATATTGAAACATGTCTAGCTTTTAAAGAAAACCCAAATGATTATAGTTTTACAGTAATTTAAGTTTAATCCCTTACATTGCTTCAGACCGGAAGCTTCGTGCTAAAAGTAGATTTCGTAATACGTGACCGGACTTTGATCGTAACAGCAACCAGATACAAACATTTGTGCTTCGAGTTGTCTTCTAACGACACAATCGAAATTATTAGAGCGAGGACTATCGATAATTTCACGCCTGCTAAATTTATTACCGTATACAAATGTTATAAGAGAAGTCCAACTGCAAATTGCACAGACCCATCTCTGCCAGTGCATAACGCAGTTTGCTTGGAGTAATTAGAAGAACAAATAACATATACACTGCTCTAAAAGCGCATTTTGACTAGACTTATAAACGAGTATATACGGCAGGGACAAGGTGAATTTTCATCGCGAGATTTCAATATGTTCTAACCTAATCGATTTGGGAGTCGTTATCGTTGATCGGCAGAGATTATTTTCAGCGTGTGTTCGGGCCTTCATCATCATCATCATTAGTCCCGTAGTCTGGTAGACCGTTGGGGCACCGCACGAGATCGAACAACCAGCTTTCTCCATTCATCTCTATTTTCCGTCTTTCGCAGTGAGTCGCTCAGTATCAAGTCTGTCCACTCCTGAAATTTGTCTTCCCGCCTCTTTCTCTGTCTGCTTCTTTTTCTTCTTCCTTGTACAGTGCCTTGCGGGATTGTCTCAACAAATCCTGATGATCGTGAGACATGCCCATGCAGTTTCCACTGAGGTCAGGTCTTCGTGAGGCCCAATGGCTTGTCTAATCCATTGCCGTATTTCTTCATTGGTGATACGGTCTTTGTATGGAACGCCGAGGATCTTTCGGAAGCATCTGTATCCTTTTCTCTAAGTCAGCTGTTATGGTCCAAGATTCACATGCATAGAGAAATATTGAGATCACTAGTAACCAGTTCTGACCTTACCATTGTCTTAACCAGGCCTTACCATGACCATAACCGTCGGATTGACGATATCATGCATGAAACGTCGGACATAAACGAGTTTGAATCGGAGTTGTGTTCAGTCTAATTGGATCACTAATTGATCTGCTAAGAGGGAAGTTCGATACAATAATATATCGAAAGAAAATAATATTCTTATTATTGTCTTTATTGTCTTTTATACGTCAAATACGTCAAATAGTCATTCTGTAAGTATCATATTAAATGCATCATTAACGTTATCGTCTGCTTTCTGGAGTCTTCGCAACAAGGTTATATTTTTGAGCAGCTTGAGAGGTTTTGAGTGAGTCAAAAGCTTTATGTGAGTCAAGGATTTTAATGAATTTTACATTGATGACTAC
>JAEAOA010000768.1:6367500-6462500 GCA_016746295.1 Potamilus streckersoni | reverse complement strand
TATGTATGTATGTATGTATGTATGTATGTATGTATGTATGTATGTATGTATGTATGTATGTATGTATGTATGTATGTATGTATGTATGTATGTATGTATGTATGTATGTATGTATGTACAGAAGTAGATTTACTTACCATTAATAAACATGTATAGCATGCACATCAATGTTGTTATAAAATTGCTTAGTTAGTTTGTACCGTGCATTTTAGGGATATAAGATATTAGGCAGGATATACATGCCAGCATTTCATTCTGCATATCTCGTCATCTTAAACGAACCTCTTTTTCATTTGAAATTTCCATAAAAAATGAAAAACTAAACAAACTTTACATCAAAAATGAGTGCTATATGAAGCATGGATTAGTGTGTTTAAACACATTTGCTGGCACTCTTGGCTTTGAACATGGCTATCATGTGAGCTGTTGACATTGTAGTCTTTAAACAATGTCATGCGGAAGTCGGACAATTAGAGGTAAAGTTGAACTTAAAATATTGAAGAACTGGGACAATAAGTATCAGACCGGTTTCCGATTATTGATTCTGCTGTTTGAGCTGGACTGATTTAAAGTTAATAAAGCCTATTGCTTGTGTTCGTCAATTACTTACGCTATGTGTCAACTGCTCTTGTGTTCCGGAACCAAGGAGATTATGAATTGCTCCGACACACTGCCATTAAATTCTTTGTCTCAAAACTAGCAGAAGGCTTTCATTAATAAAATATGTATTTATGAACTAATTTAATGCCGGGAAAGGTCAGGTTATACCATCTGACACAGCATAAAGCACAGCAAAAGTCGAATGGACAATATTCAGAATTGCATAGACCCTTAGTGCAACAATTGTCAAACAACCAAAGTGATAACAAAAGGCTTCGACATAGGTTAGGTTACCTTAACTATGGACGTCCCTGACTATTTTAATTACAGTGGAGACTTTAGCTACCAGTTCCAAGCACATTCGAGCATGGGTGACCAAGAGGCAACCATTATAATTCTTTCCTCACTAGGGGCCCTGAGTGCCCCAGTGGTCTAAAGCGCTCTCCGTTAGGGATTGCTGTCATCTCACCTCTGTCTGCGTGGGTTCGAGTCTCTGGCTCGTCCAATGTCGGTATGTGAGAAAGCTTGCCGGTAGCTTCTCGGAGGTCGGATTTTTTTTCATGTATAGCCTATATCTTGTGCTGAAAAATGGCGATAAACCCTATAACAATAACAACATCTTTCCCTACATGGTGGTCTTGCGGTTAGAACGTCCGCCTTTACTGCGAAAGGTCGTGGGTTTGAACCCCGGCCGAGTCATACCAAAATCTTATAAAAATGGTACTAGCAGCTGCCTTGCTTGACGCTCAGCATTAAGAGGTTAATGTTAGGACTGGTCGGCCTGGTGTCAGGATAATGTGACTGGGTGGGACATGATGCACCAATTTTAGATAACACTATAAACTGCCACACTGCAAACAGTAGCGATATGACTGAAAAATTGTTAAAGCTATGCTAAAATCCCCCCCACCTTCTTTCAAAACGATAATAGAGATTTACTGAAATTCGTAGACTGGTCCAATGATAATCAAAATGTGAAATGATGACATACTTTACACTGAATAAATTGACATTAATATCCAAGAACAACGAAAAATAGGTCCATCACAATAAACGACAGTCAAAATGAACGACGATAGTCATTCGTATATTATTGTTAAGTAATTGATACAATGACATTCTTTTATAATAGGAAATATAAAAATAACTGCATAATTAATATGTTTTATGTAATACTATTTGCAATACATGTAATAATTCTAGGTAATTTCTGGCGTATACATTGCATCTTTTAGTTATTGATTACACATACAGACTGGAAAATTGAGATTTTACGCAATAATTGCATAGCATGATAGTTATGAAAATATATTAAATCTTAAACTGAAGAGAGATGTGTAGTAATAACATATATAAACCATTTCTCTTAATTGGACTGATTTATTTAACATTTGTTTCGGATTTTTATAATTTAAAACGAATCTCAAATACTCAAACGTTGAATGAAATGTGCCATTGCTAATATTGTTACTTGTGGATTTCCATTATCCTTTAACACTCACCAATACAACATTTCATACGCATAAATATCATGCCCAATTGATATATGTCACTCTGTACGCTTTAAATAGGTGGCCTGTAAGTCAGTGTTAGATTAGGTGGAGGTGGTGGTAACATGTTAACAATTATACCAATATTTAGAACCAGTCTATAAATGGGTGGATATAAAAGAGAGGAAAAACAGGTTAATTGGTTAATAATGAAAATATAAAATTGAAATAAAAACAATATCAATACTGATCCTAACATTAACTAAAATCAGATGGAGAAAAGGTTTTAGTGATGCTCTGTCAGTTTTTATTTGCGAAATGGATCATACATTTTCATGTGCATTAGTTTTCAACATATATCGTCTCATATCGTTTTCTCGCCAGAGAGGTATGCATATAGAACATATATTTGTTAATGACATATAAAAATTTCAAGTTACCGGATGGTATAGACCATTTCACGGTTATGATCTCCTCTTGAAAGCACCAGAGGGCGTCTCGGTGCAACTCACTTTCAGATAGTTCAATCAATAAAGATAGCAGATATAGATCAAGAAAATGTGACAGACCTCACACATTCCGCAAGCAAGATCGATATATCACTATTTTAAAAAAGAAATTCTATAAATATTTGATCAATTGTTTTTTCATCTTTTATTTTTTCAGTAACTTGCGCTGATCTCAGCTTTCAAGTAAATGTTCTCTGCCCATATCAAAACTTCGTTATCTTTCCATTACTACCTCATGCTCTAGTTTGTCTTATTTAATTGTGATAAAATGGGTCGCTGCGTAAAATGATTTTTACTGCAATTTATCTCGGTTGAAGAATAATGAAAATATGTTTCTTACAGCTTTATTCATTGGATTTAATGGAGGTTGAACAACAACAAGGAAAAATTCTAACTTCCTAAAGGAGACCAGAAATAAAAATTATGTATGTAATTCTCTACAAATTTTAATTCGACGGTAATGTTTATAAATTACATATCGTAGGAGGGTACTGATTATATTGCGCGAGAAATACCACTATTCTCTAAATCGCCAAACAGTAATATAGCCAAAAAAATAGATAAAAAAATTGTCACTAATTAGCTTGAATCCCATGAATGATTCCTGTGAATGCTGTGTAATTTTCTCTACGATGAAATCACTTTTCCATTTCCGCCAAAGAAACTCGGCCATTTAACACCTGACATTTCTCTTCCGTATATGTAAAGTTTTATTACCATGATTAAAATTAAAAGAAGCAATAAAACAATAATACCATGCAATATATATATATATATATATATATATATATATATATATATATATATATATATATATATATATATATATATATATATATATATATATATATATATATATAGTTCATTTTTTATTAAATAATTTGAGCTGTATCTAGGAAGGATATATTTTTCTTCAAAATGCACAAATGTCATCCACGCTTGAACTGACAGGCGCACGTAAAATAATTATTTTAATTTTATTTCCTTGAACGGTTGGCATTTTTGGAGTATACAATTTGGATAAAAATGATATTAGACATACTCTGTATGTATATGACATTTGTGGTTCTCAACTATCTGTCTGTCTGTCTACATGTCTGTCTGTCTGTCTGTCTCATTTCATCTGGTGCATGGTATGTATATGTATGTATATGCTTGAATGTTGCTTTCAGATACGTATATTACATGAACATACTACTGTTAAAAATGAGCATACAATGGTGGTAAGATAGAAAGAATGATTGATAGATAAAGACAACAAATATGAATAGTTGTGGCAATCCATTTATTATTGACTTAAAGAGCACGTTCTTACAAACAGTCTCTTTTTAAAAATCATTCTGTTTACAATTTTAAATCCGGTCACGTGGATCAATCTTGATTTAAAAGGTGAGTCAAAAATGATAGGACGGAATCTGTGAAGTAATTGGATCTTTTAAACTTACATATTTGATGCATGGAATGTCAAATAGAGTTAAGCTAAATTTAAGAAAGCTGTTTCAGATGAGTTTGTTGGTGACAATCACAAATGTTGTTTAAAGAATCCAGCAAATTTGAGAGTTATTACACGTTTCAGCTTAGGCAAAGAAAAATCATACTGAAGGTTATTGCATGCACCGTCCGATGCTTGGTATTTCAAGTTTTGAGAAAACCAGCGAGAAATGTAAATAATTAAATATTAGGTTGAATGAATGTATGGCTATATTTCACTGGACAAGCTAAGAAAAAAAAATACGTGCATGAAGAAATACTTTTTTGATTGTTTAAATATTTGAGAACCTTCCCCCCACCACCAAAAAGAAAATGAAACAGAAAAACGTCATTGGGCATGTTAATTAATCTGAATATTGTACGATATTTATACCCAAATACGATAAATATTCCATATTCATTAATTACACACCTATACCTTTATAATAGCTAATGTAAGGATTGCTTTGTTATGTTCCTTTGAATACATTAATATACTGTGTTCCATTTTTTAAAAAATTTCTGGTCTAAAATATTCAGCATTAAAGATATGCTGACGAATTTTTTTGTTGGCATGCGCATTGGAACTAAGGGAGGTAATTTTAAGCGCTACGATCAGTAATTCCGTTGCAACCGTGAAATGCCCTATTTCCCTGGGTTTACTGCACAAAATCAATTTAGTTCACTCTGACCTAGAACAGTATTTTTTACCCCAAGTTAGCTTCGTTTTGAAACTGACATTAAAATCTCGAGGGAACAACATGAAAGATACAAATATTAATATCAGTAGAAAAGTCCCTATTTGTGAACATATCGAGAATTTAGTATTTTGTTTCGTCGCGAAAAGTTTTCTTCATACAAAATGCATGGGTGAGAATCAGGGTAGTGCATGCTTCTCTCTCCGCCGGTAAAGAGGGAGAGAAATTGTTACGGTTTACGTCAATCAATATTGCAGAGGACATACGCAGTGAAAGTTATGTTTACAATTTACTTTCCGTTTCTTAGCATTGACAAAAAACGGCTGCCTTGAACGAACCGAGATACTTGGTATATTTTGCGATCCACGTGGTCATGATGTGTAATACAATCATGTGATATCAGGACCGTGTGACTTTGAATCATCTTTGGCATAATATTGCAGCGTGAGCTGAATTCCTCAGCTAAACGTAGAACATGTGACTTAGGAGATATACCCGGTAAATGTTTACATTCCAGTTCACCTTGGCGGCATCACTATTGACTGAAATAAAACTGCCTTGATGATCAAAGCCAAATGAGATATCCGGTATCATTTTGTAACATATACGTGGTCACGACGTGTATGTAATATGGACATGTAATATAAGTTGAATACCACGTGATACTAAAACTACTGTGGTATCAAACTATAAGTTTCTATGTTTTTCAAAACCGATCACACACACACACACACACACACACATATACATATATATATATATATATATATATATATATATATATATATATATATATATATATATATATATATATATATATATATATATATATATATATATATATATATATATATATATAATGATAAATATATACCAGACAGAACAGACTGTGCTATCCCTGGATTCTGTAGTAGAGTCTTGATAATAGTGGGCAGAAATAATAGTATAATACAAACAATACTATCATACAGGTTTGAGAAATTAAATTCGTACTCTACCGAGTTTCGAATCCAGGTCGCGAGTAAATGGCACCCATCGCCTTGCCTGCACGCACCGTCACGACTAAGCGACTGTGTATATATATATATATATATATATATATATATATATATATATATATATATATATATATATATATATATATATATATATATATATATATATATATATATATATATATATATATATGAGAAATAAGTACTAGGTCGTCATGCGAGTGTGTCTGCTACGCACGAGCTTATATAACACCGATTCAGTGCCATCATTTTTTTGGTGATGCGTGCTTAGTCGTGACGGTATATGGGTTGGTGCGTGCAGGCAAGGCGATGGGTGCCATTAACTCGCGGACCTGGGTTCGAAACTCGGTAGAGTACGAAATTAATTTCTCAAATCTGTACGATAGTATCGTTTGTATTAAACTATACATACATACATACATACATACATATAACATTCTTCGATTGCGCCTTCATGACCTTAGTCCACGATTATGTGTCTTCTGTTTTATTTATAAGCATTCAATAACATGCCTGTTTTACCATGACAAAGATACTTCTTTCGCTCCGCATAATAAATTCTTCAAGGTCTCATTATAGGTGACCGTCTAACAAATCGACGTAGAAGGAGTAACCAAAATCTACTCTATGACCCAGAAAGGATGGACATTTTACGTCTGATTTCATTCAGCAACAAACAAATGCAACTTTTTATTCTATTTTATAAAGTTCAAGGTCTAACCATTCATAATTATTACAACAATAAACTTTAACGCGCAAGTCACTGGTAAGAAAAAATATGCAAACAAGCACTGTTTCTTCAGAATATCTTCCTAATAACCGTCAGTTCCAAGGGTGAGGGTTATCTATCTATCTATCTATCTATCTATCTATCTATCTATCTATCTATCTATCTATCTATCTATCTATCTATCTATCTATCTATCTATCTATCTATCTATCTACACACACACACACACACAGTACCGGATTTAGGCATAAGCTAAACAAGCTACAGCGTACGGACTCAAACACTGAACTCAGTCTGAAGGGCCCCCTCAAATTTACTTTTATTTTTTTACCAAATATGGCCTTTATATTATAGCTTAACATAGCTCTCTCTCTCTCTCTCTCTCTCTCTCTCTCTCTCTCTCTCTCTCTATATATATATATATATATATATATATATATATATATATATATATATATATATATATATATATATATATATATATATATGTTGGTGGCGTTTTGGCATCCGTCCGTCTTCGAGAGACGATGGTGTAGCTCTCTGTTTTGGTGCCTTATCTGCACCGTCGCGAGTGGCTGAAGAGGCCGAGCCTTGCGTGACAATCTTTGTTGCACTTGCTGCAGGTGAAGATGGATTCTTGTTGGGGTTGATGTTGGTTCGACTTCCTCTTGGCTGTCTTTGTAGCGAGGTTTGCTATCATCCCTTCCTCGGCTTTCTGAATGCCTTGTCTCACAGCAAGTCGCCACTCGTAGCGGTTGTTAGCACAGCTCTTCCAGTTGTTGACGCTGATGTTGACCTTTTTCATGTCCTTTTTGCAGACGTCTTTGTATTGCAGACGGGGCCGTCCAGTCGATCGTGTGCCTTCTGCTAGCTCGCCGTATAACAGGTCCCTGTGAATGCGGCCTGTATCCATTCTCCTGACGTGACCGAGCCATCGAAGGCGTCTCTCGTTGAGGATGGTGAACATGCTATTCATTCTTGGCCGTTCCAGAACCTCTGTGTTGGGTACTTTGTCCTGCCACTGGATGCGCAGAATGCATCGCAGGCATCTTAGATTGAAGCTATTGAGTTTCCTTTCGTGGCTCGTGTAGGTGGTCCATGCCTCGCTACTGTAGAGGAGTGTGCTGAGCACACATGCCTGGTAGACACGCAGTTTGGTCTTCTCAGTGAGGTTGAGATTGTTCCAGACCCTCTGATTCAGTTTTACCATAACCGTTGCTGCCTTAGCAATCCTGCCGTTCACCTCATCATCAATGGAGAGCGAGCTGGAGATGGTGGACCCAAGGTATGTAAAGTTCTCACCAACTTCAAGGGTACCCATCAATAGTTATGGTTTGAGGGGAGTGTACATCATGCGCCATGACATTCGTCTTCTTCAAACTGCTTCTTCAAAACCACCGACCCACGAGAAGCTACTGGCAAGCTTTCTCACATATCCACATTCGCCGAATTCAGAAGCTTGCACGAAGCATAGAGGTGCATGGAGAAATATAGGTCTAATCATCAGTACCCAGAAATTTTAAGTTATTGAATCTTAAATATGATGGTATTTCCATATGTTTACTATGGGAATTGAATTAGTACCGTGACTCCTGGAGAAGCAAAAACTGTGCAGTGGGAAACTAACAGAAGTATTTAGGACAAAGCTTCAGAACCTGTTATTGGCTCTGTTAAGGCAAAACTAGAGTAAACTTTCTTTAAGAAAGCAGTTCTGGCTGAGAAGTACCCACTAGATGTGATGAGCAAGCTGTGGCATTTACTTGACTGCCAACACAGAGGATTTTCCACACTTGTTCAAGTTAGCAGCATTTGAACTAACTTAAGCAATACATATCGCTCGATGTAAGCGTGGGTTTTCTGTCCAGAACAGAATCCTGGTTAAAGCTAGAAAACAGGTATAAATATTGAGACACAGCACAAACTGATGGCTGTAAAACTATGTACTGTGCCATTTGACTACAAGTCAGTATTACAGTAAAACTATGTACTGTGCCATTTGACTACAAGTCAGTATTACAGTAAAACTATGTACTGTGCCATTTGACTACAAGTCAGTATTACGGTAAAACTATGTACTGTGCCATTTGACTATACAAGTCAGTATTACAGTAAAACTATTTACTGTGCCATTTGACTATACAAGTCAGTATTACAGTAAAACTATGTACTGTGCTATTTGACTACAAGTCAGTATTACAGTAAAACTATGTACTGTGCCATTTGACTACAAGTCAGTATTACAGTGAAACTATATACTGTGCCATTTGACTATACAAGTCAGTATTACAGTAAAACTTTGTACTGTGCCATATGACTTCAAATCAGTATTACAGTAAAACTATGTACTGTGCCATTTGACTATACAAGTCAGTATTACAGTGAAACTATATACTGTGCCATTTGACTACAAGTCAGTATTACAGTAAAACTATGTACTGTGCCATTTGACTACAAGTCATTATTACAGGCCTGGAGATTAAGAAAGAAAGGAATTGATCTTGTGAAGAAGGAGTTGATCTTGTGGTTAATAATGACTTAGTTGTAATAACTGAGTATGATAGATAAAGAAAATGCATCTCAATGTATATGCCATTTATTAGTACAATCGTTATACTATGTAAATTTGAGTGGAACTCATTGTTTGAGCATATGCGAGTCCTCGGTCTCTTTAGGATGAAATTGTATATGTATATATATATATATATATATATATATATATATATATATATATATATATATATATATATATATATATATATATATATATATATATATATATATCACTGCTTATATTTATATATATATATATATATATATATATATATATATATATATATATATATATATATATATATATATATATATATACACACACACACATTTCGACAAGTTTAATCATGCATATGAAGCTGAAAATATGTCACAAGATTCTTTTCAAATCGCTTAATAAATATTAGCTTTATTCAGACTGCTTCTTATACTAACTCTCCTGGCCGTGACTCACCTCACCCCTCTCGCAAAAATCATGCGGTCGCCAATTCTGTTATATGTTTATATACAGCATTTAAGGGAAAGTATTTATTATCTTGGTGGAGTAAAAGAATAACTAAGTAAATAATGTCGCATTAAATCATGTATTTAACTCCAAATGTAATGCATAGAAAGTAAGCAAAAAAATGGAGAAAATGCTGTAAGTAATCTAAAAAGAAGAATCACAATTGATACAATGGTCTTCGTTAGTCGCAGTTCTGCTTTTATTTTAAATTTTTAAAATTTTCCTTCTCGTGTTTATATTTCCCCTTTAGTAAAATGATATTGTGGTATTTACGTTTGAGCATGCAGTTTTATTTATGATTTCTGGTATTTAATGCTGCTTTCTATTTATTTTCTATTTTCTTTCTGTTTAAAATTAATTTCTGGATTTGTTTATTCATGAATGGCAATTGCAAAGTAGATCTTGACTGAGTACCGACACTCAACGGCCTATGAATCGAGAATAATAGAGATTTATTAAAATAAGCATTACTTATGCACACAGGCCAGGGTATTTTTAAACAATTGCTGACTCCCTCTCCTATAACAAAACTAATAAATAAAAAAGTATCTTCATCGTTTTCTCTCTGGAAAGATCCACTTTAGCTATGTGGTAAAGGTGCTTCACCCGTGACCAGAAGGTGCGGGTTTTTGTCCACTATTGGATCAGTTCAGAACCAATACCGTGATGTGCCCATGAGCATGACATCGATATTAACAAAGCGCGATATATAGTTGAAGTGCCGTAAAAGTTAAAACTAAAACCATATGTTTGCTATGGCTGGTTGGCGTCTAGGAAATTGATAAACAACAACTATAGATTATGTGGCTGTCAGAACATCGCGTTATAAACACGGTTATAGGTTGTGCAAACTTCAAACAGCTTTCTCCTTAATATTCTTATCGACTACAAACTCCCACGTTGACAGGTGTTTATTGTACTAAATTAACAACAAAAACGTTTCACCTCAGTTCTCAATAAACTTTTATCTGTTGGTTGCCCATAATATTTTGCTTTACAAGACTGCGCCAGAATAAGCTGAAAAATACTTTTCACAATGACAGTTTAAGGGAAATTTTCAAATAAAATATCAACAAAAAGCTTGTTTAAAAGTGACTCCAGGTTACCTCTCAACCAACTGATATTGTGATAGAATATAAAATGACATTTGATCATCAGACAAAACTATTTTTACTCCCAAACGACATACGCACAACACGATTTATATCTACCTTTTTATTGAATGAAGTGATGATACAAAGTGGTTGAATCCATCCTCTCATGTCTTCAACCTAATTACCTTCATAGACAAGGCCCATTCCATTCCTGCTTACATCTACGAATTTCTTAGGTAGTATTGCTATTGGCATGCTGAATTTCACAAGAAGTATCTTGTCCTTAATTCAGATAGCTTCCAGATTAATGTGGGTTTGACAACATTTTTTCAGCACATTATAGGCTATACATAGCAGCCATAAATGGTACAGAGAGAACCAGGTTAGAAGAACTACCGACCCACAACATGTTGCTGGCTATAGTGTTCTCACATGCTCACGCTGGCCGAGCGGAGATTCGAATCTACATAGATATAGGTGATATATGAGTGATTTGTACAGGTGAGCGCATTAGACCAATCTGGCAAAATTTGATAAATTTTGATATATTTTCCCGTGGACTGGGAATGGCAGGGTGTGGTTTAATTTTGTATCAATTTCAAAAAATTCCTGAATTGTTTGTCCCAAATGTCTGATAATTTGCATGAGTGGTCAATGAAAAGTGTAAACGTATGTCAGGTTTGGACCCTGGCCAGGTTTATTCTCTACCATCAAGGAGCTAATTCATTTGATCGTAACCCCAAAAATGTTGAGATCTCCATTGTCTAACCATGTGTTAGGGATGATATAACACATTTATAAACGTAATTTATATTATTTTGGGGGCCAATAATTAGACTCATTATATTTGGGGTCAATAATTAGACTTAGCTACAGCTTGGAACCTACTAAACGCTTGACTCAAAAGAGTATGAAAAGACACCTACCAATTGAAATTTGACCCTGAGGTGGGTTTAACCTCAGGGACCTATCAAGTTATACGGTGGTGGTCTGGATGGCTATGTTATTCTAATTACTGGTACATTTTTATCCCTGCAGCCTGTAGATCTACGAACAATCATCAATTTAACTAATAATCTCAGACGACACTACGAACATAGACAAATCCATACACAGATGAAAACGTTATGGTATTGAAAAGCCATGAACATTAATAATAAAAAACCCAAACAATTATTCTCAGTATGGGATTTAATTATACACTCTAAAGTTATCTATAACTTACAACAACAGGACTATAAAAAATTAAATTCTTCAAAAAAAAATCTTAATATATTTCAAATGTGCACTGTTTGGAGCTAATTAACTGAACACATCTTTGATGTAGCGATCAGACAAGAACAATACGTTTTATGAAACATATCGATTTGTATTGTTATGTTATATTTTAAGTTAACTCAGCAGATTTTTGTTAAGTCAATAAAGTTGCACGTAATGTATATGTAAAAAGAAACTGGCCATAGCCTGCATGTTATGACAGCACCATGGCTGATGGTTAAACTGGTATCACATCTTGATGTAACATAAATGTGTAACCAACTGAGAAAACCAACCCACATACAAAATTAAGCATTGCGGTTTATCCAAGGCCTGGATGTGGGTACACACAGACATATATGCACACAGAAAATAATCGCCATGTCTAGCTTTTCCAATGACGGACTAGACATTAAACAGTTCCGCAAAGGAATCACGGTACTGAGTCAGTGACCATAGTGAACCTATGCAAACACCATGATATTAAAAATTGAACAACCTCAAATTTCTGAATGCCCGTGATCAAACCTATATTTATCAGTATAGATAAAACATGGATGTCAGCTTATGTGTAGAGAAAAGGATATGAACCGCACCATTTTCTGGCACTGCATGTGTTTGAAACATGTACTTTCAATTATGCACCAAAGAGTCAGGTGATAATTTTAGTAACGGAGTGTTCCAAACTCAAGGCTGTTAATTGACTGAAATTCCATCAATAAAACAATGTCTTTTTTTTCACTCAGAGCTAAGATAAGCTCTCAAAAGATTATTTTACCTAAAACATAACTTACATTATTAACAAATCCTGGCCACCCAAACCCATATATACTGTGTTTAATTTTCACCCATATCCAGGCTGGTTCCCAATTTTCCATACCATTAGTACCGAGTATCCTAGAACTGATATACTATTGATAACTGTAAGCGGTAATGTTATACAAATAATGCGACTATGTTATCATCACAGAAACTAACAAACGTTAAAAATAAATATATTTTGTTCCCAATTTACACGATTCAACGTCTGTGACGGGGAGTAAAAGAAACTTGAAATGGAAGTGATGCAGTCTTATTAGAAATGAGTGGGGGCGATATATATATATATATATATATATATATATATATATATATATATATATATATATATATATATATATATATATATACTACGGGCTTCGTGTTAAATTTGGTCGTTTGCACTATGAGGTCAAAATTTATATGGTCACGTAGACTTCTATGTTAAATTTAGTCGTTTGCACTATGGGGTCAGTGGGACTTTAACGTGGGTTGATTACTCTAGGGTCAGTTGGAATTAAACATAGGGAATGTATAGCGACCATGGATTGGGCCTGTCTACGGTCTATATGAATTGGGGCTGACCCGAATACGCGTTACTCTAGGGACAAATACAGACATAGGCATAGAAACATGGGTATATACAGGGTTAGAGACAGAGACAGGGCTATAAACATATGACAAATAGATTTAGGAACATAAATCTATGACACAAAAATCGACTAAAATATTTTAGGAAAGAGAAAATATATATCTTTTCTAGGCAATGGAGTGGCTTGTAAATGGGCTTTTGGGTTTCTTCTTCTTCTTCTTCTTCTTCTTCTTCTTCTTCTTCTTCTTCTTCTTCTTCTTCTTCTTCTTCTTCTTCTTCTTCTTCTAATTTCGGTCCTTTCTTTTTCTCTTGCCACCAGCAACACTATCGTCTCCACTTTATTCGTGTCTTCTTCTTCCCATTCTCTTTCTCATCATTCTCTTGTTCCTCCTCTTTTTATTTTCTCATTATCATCTGATTTGCTGCTTTTCCTTCTTATCCACATGTTCTCCTTTTTCATTTCTGATCAGCTCTTTTTGTCTTTCTTTGGCTCTTCTTTCTTAAATTGCTGATTTCCATCTTTACACGATGGGGGTTATAACATTTTCTCCACCATTCCCAAGGCGTCTAATACCTCCTGAAACTTGTTCATTTTCTCTACCATGTCGCAGGTCATTTTTTAAATTCACTGTTGAATGACGAGATTTAATTGAGTTCAAATTTAATTCAAAGTCACTTTCGCCCGGTAGGGGACGTGCAATTAGCTTAGGCAGGTACTGCAGGCTGTTTAATTATTCGTGGGCGAAAGGAAAGAAAGCCACGTCCCCCACGAATTTATGCACTCAAAGAATGCTGATTAATTTAGCCGAACAGGTCGTGGGACAATTGAGTCCCAAACGACCTGTATGTATGGCGAACTTAGTGGGAATAGACCCAACACACTCATGTAGATAGTCTGTACCTACTGTCCAGACGCTTATTGAGAACCACCCATTTTTAGCGCCACCCGATTTCGTGATTACACCCACTTCGTGGCACCGAATAATTTAGACGGGCGGAAATAGTTCCACATTCCGCCATTTAGTACATTAAGTACAAATGTCCGAGAGAGGCAACGAGGCAAATGACTCGACAGAAGGCATAAGCGTAACAAAGTACTTGAAACACCAGTTCGAACTTTTATTAATTAAATTTAGTCCATTTATTCTCAAAGACAATTTTAAAATACCAATACTGTATAAGCCACATGTGCAATTATTAAAATCAAGTTAGACAAACAAATTTCATTAAATGATCCATTTATATAATTGGAATTTTTTGGTACAAAACATACTTCTATTTCCGAAATAATATCAATCAGCTAAGTCATTGTTTTAACTAGTATATAATTTAGATGAGGGTATATAAAGGCTTAAATCAGATCAAAACGTAGATATTATCAAAAGAAGTTTCCCCATTCCAAAAAGGAAAACCTCACCACATTCGGAAAATCTCGATGATATATCGGGCCTTTTCACACCTGAATGGCTTTGCAGGGTCAATTTCCGGTCGTCGGTCATCTTTACCTGGACTACATTTCAGGATCGGCATTCCTTTCATAAACTTGGTCGCATAACACTTGCTTTTTTATTGTGAAGTGAGTTGGTCGGCTTTATCCCCAGCTGTCACTGCCACGCTTCATTGTTCTGGTTAGTCGTTGGCTGTACACGGGAGCTCGAGAATCCTGCTTTCGGCCTCCATCCTTGTGTTTATGGAGCAAGCACGATGTTCTCTGGTCGACGTCTTTGCCCTTAATGAAAAAATGAAAGGTGAATGAATGAGTGGCGCGATTATTTACTTACTTTGGATTAAGGTATCATTCGCCCACTTGGGCATGCGCGAACGTATGATATTCGCACTGGGTGATAATATATTTTTTCGAGGGGGACGGAATATTGCCATGTCCACAACGCTTTAATGCACAAACAGTGTTGTCTCACTGGACTTGTCGTGAGTGGGAATAATCCCACACGCACTCACCTGCACAGATGTCTGGCTGAGGAAATAGGAACAAGACCGCAGATGGCGGAGGTATCATACTTCCGGTATCATCATTTTTGATTCCCATTTCCAGAATATTAAAATGGTGGCATCTTGCCACATTTAGAATTTGAAAAAAAAATATTTGTGCTCTTTATATTGGAATAACGGCACAGTGGATCTACCAATAATTATTTGTGAGTTTAACGTTTCCCGCGTTGTGAGGGTGCTCGATGGCTAGGTTTAGCCACCTTACAATTCTGTTCTTTTGAGTTATGTATATTAATCGTATAGTTTAGTTGCCACATTGTGCGGCTGAGCTGATATCTTTGGTTTTAGCCATTTAATATAAATAATTTTGTGTCCTATCTCTCAATTTACTTGTTTAGTTGACTCATTGTGTGGCTTGAACTGATGGCTTCAGTTTTTTTTTGCCATCTTATAAAGATAATTTGAAGTTTTATGTTAATTTCGACCGAATCATCCCATAGTCCATATGGTCCTGATGTCTGGGGGTTTAGCCACGTTATAATGACTAAGTTTACTGGACAGTTTGATTAGTAATGTTTTAATGATCAACTGTGTTGCGAAATGTAGAAGATAGAAGGAAAAAGAGTGTTAGTAGTTGTATTCTGGAGAGATTTCGAATGATGGGCATACAATTTGATACCTGTAAACATATTGCATTGCGTAACGAACCATAAGTCTGATGCTCTTTTGGTACCGTGGTAGGTGACGAGTGCATGTATAGCATCAGTCCGCGCACAGGCTGGACTACCCTTATGTAGGTAATAATCCGTATGCCACCTCCGCACACACTTCCCCACCCTGGCAAAATTCATAAAGGCATCTTGTGATTCACAGTTGCCCCTATGAAAGAGCTACCAGCCACACGATTCGTTTGGGTGTGATCTCAAGTTTAATCCCGAAATCTCTATTGGATTATTATCAAGGACGAAGCAATCATATAATCTGTACAATTAATGCAAATGGATGGGTACTACAGTTTCTACTCATGGCTCAGTTACTTATCACTTATTGTATTGCTTGACGAATCATGCCCCTTCCCCTGCCCGTGGCAACGTAGTAGGTAGTGGGTGCAGGTGCAGCATCGGCCTGCGCACAGGCTAAATCAACTTTAGTGATATACTGTATGCCACATCCGCACCCACACCAACACACCCCCGTCAAAACAATACGACGCCTAGAATAAACTTATAGCGCCCGCATGGAAGCGGAAAAGTCACACGATTTGCCCACGATTTCAGTTATGTGTTCATCATTGAATTGAAAAAAAAATATGGTATTGTACGCATCGAACTGCATTCCTATTTTATCTATCTCTTTGAGAATAATCAATAGGAACTCGTTTGTGAGCTTAGGGTTTGGTAGAATTTCCAGATAGGTGTAGGGAGAGCTAATGTCTTTGAGAGAACCGATTAGTTTTTCGTTTAGTGATTTGTATTTAATGCAAATATTGAATACATACTGGAGATCCTCAGTATTTGGGCATGAGGGGCAACTAGTTCATATTTCTTTATTGAGTTGGATGTAGTGCCATTTACTGCCTGCTAAGATAGTTTTGCCAGGTTTGATCTTGTTAATAACTGTTAGTGAGGCTTTGATCTTCTGACTCACTGTTTTTAATTAAATCGAGTACAGCGTACGAACTGGACATGTATCCCCACTCAGTTTTCCATTTTGTTTGGATGTCATGCTGTATATCGCTGGGATTCCGAACTCGATATGCGTGGGAATAGGGTCATTGAGTCAGTCTGGATTTTGCCGCGAAATCAGCCTTGTCATTTCTTGGTAAGTTGATATGCGAAGGTACCGACATGGATTCCACAATTAGATCTTGTTTCATCATATTTTCAAAAATCCATTTTGCTTCATTCATGAGGTTTTCTCGTCCCTTTTGAGTTTCCAGTTGCTAATGATTGTAAGATGCTTATTAAATTGGTAATTATCAGCGTTTTATGGAATCTCTGTTGTTATGCCAATTTTATTGCTTCCATTATTGCCCAGAATTCAGCCGTCTATATAAAGTAACCATCCGGCAGTCTATTTCCTAATTCATTATTTAATTATGGGACTTTTATGGCCCCAGCAGTTCTATCCTGGTCTTTAGATATCGCTCCATCTGTGTATATTATGATGAGGTCTTTACAGCAATTGTCAATAATTGTTCAGATTTGTATCGTATCTCCAACGGTTGGAGCCAAAGATTTTTTTATATAAAGCTTACATTTGGATTCTTGCCTGTCCATGGTGTAGAATCTGGGTGTTAAATTGGCTCCGCTTGTAGGCAGTTAATATTAAGTTCCTTCTTTAAAAGACTGATCTTATTTTTTCAGAGGATGGGAACGGAATGAGTCTCTGGCTTAACGGAATACTGCATTTGTATCTCTCTTGTTGGATGGATAGGGTCATGAAATGAGTATCTAGCTGCGTATTTTAGGGTCAGTTCTTCTCTTCTTAGTGTTAGTGATGTTTCACCTGTAAGGATAAGAAGTTCTTCTTTGGAAGTGTTGTTAAGGGCACCCGTACATATACGTAGCGCTTTGGCTTGCATTATGTCTAGCCGTTTGAGGTTGGATGGTTTGGCTGAGGTATAGATTTGACACCTGTAGTCCAATTTTGATCTCATTAAAGCTCTATAATGCTTTACAAGTGTAAATTGATCGGCTTTCTTTTTTTATTCCTTTGATGTTTTTGAGAAGTTTTAGGTCACCATTGCATTTGCGTATTAATTCGTTGTTGTGGTGTTTCCAGGTGAGAAGTACACGATATATAAACAAGAATTTAGCTACTTTGCCGAATATACTGGGTTCGCATTGAATGTACATGGTGGGAGGTTCTATCATGTATCTGGCCTTAAGGCAAAATAAAATTCGTTGTTTTCCCTTTTGTTAGTGTAAACCTCCATTTGTCAGCCCATTTACCAATATTTTTTTAAAACTTAGTCTGTAGATCAGCGATTAGTGTTGGCTGTATGGGTTGCTGGACTTCCACAAGCGTTGTACCAACATCTTTAGCTTTTGACGGATGGGTATTTTCTTGTGGATCATTTGGCAAAGCATTCTTTCTGATGCTGAGACAATGGCATCGTTCCTTTCAAATCATTCAGACAACATTCGCACACAGTACTGATGACGTCTTTGGAGGCTGTTTGAATGATTTGTTTTCGCATGGGTTTCTACCAGTCTTTTTGACCAACTCTTTTACTATCTCTTTGTTAAAACGTGACGACTATTTTTCATTATCGCTAAACAATCCTCCTTATTGGTTGCTCCTCTTTTTCTTTGGAAGATGGTGTCTTTCTGAGAAAGACGTCGATGCTTGGTTATGCGTTTTATTTTTTTTATGCTGTTTCAAATGACGAGACAGTCTTTTTCTTTTTCCTTTTCTTTATTAGACAGGCGAACGACGATAGTTGTGGTGTGCACTTCATTTAAGGGACATCTTCATGGTTCAGGATTAAAACATACACTGAAGTCCGTTGCTTGACTTACATCCTTTAATCTTATTTTTTGGTATGTATGTTTAATAACGTATGATAGAACAGATTGTTTGAGCATATGTTGATTCTCTTTTTTCTTTGGACGATGTGGTATTTTCCAGAGTAGATGTCGATGCTTGTCTAAGCGTTTTTTTTCTCCAGTAAACTGTAAAATGCCCGATCTCTCTTGGACTTTGATTTTTTGGGGCATGTATTTTGTTAGCAGCTGACACTGCAAGTAAAGAAGAAAAGGGTGTTACTGCTGAATAAGTTCCTGGAGTCATGGGTTTCCAATTTTTCATCAAATGGGAAAGAACGGTTGACCAATTGGGTTTGGCTGGAGACTACTGGAGACGCGATATCCGTCGCTGCAGATCGTGGTTGGAAATGTAAGGTTACGCCCTGCCGAAGTGCCTCTCTTGCGAGAAGAAGCAGATTTTTGGGGACTTTTACTTTTCTTATGTTCTGACCTGGTGTTGACACCACTGTTCGTTTCTTCTGGGTACGTTTTGATTTTTATCTTGGGGAGGACTTTGGGGGCATTGAGATCCATTTTAAGAGGGAGGGAATGATAACACCTCCTAGTGAACCGCTACGTCCAGGTTTCAAAATGATCTCCTTTTCAGATTGAGTGTTGACCTACCAACTTCGTGAAGACTACTTCGTTTCTCTAAACAAAAAAGTGTTGGGTTTTGTTTCCGCGACTGATGCCGTACAAGGCCCAAATCAATTTGACGGGAAGATGAAAAGGAAGAGACGTGATGTTGACGATATGTAAGACAGATCAAAACTGTCCGATGATTTTAAGTCGACCGGGATGTTTACACGACAGGTCCTCCGTCTTGGCACCAGCGGTGAAATAGATGGGTGCAAAATCGCATATAATCGAAGGTATGTGGTTTTAAAACATTTTTAAAATTGAACACGCAAGACAAAAATACATAATAGCCAAATGATTAAGTACATTGATAAAATACACATCAAAACGATTAAAGTGTACAACATGTTACATCTTCGTAAACATCTTCAGTGACTAAACGTTGACGAATCTTTTCCCTGTATATGCTGAGAAGAATCGAGATGAAAGCGCAAGGTTTTTAACAGAATGAATCTCTCGTGTACATTTAAGGGTACCACCCTCGTGTTTTTGGTGGTATCTCATAGTACATACATATCGTAAACAGCCTACAAGGAATCGGCTGATAAACGAAAGGAAGTCACTAAGACACACACAACACGACGACCAAAATGCATTGGATATATTTATCGTAAAAAGTGTTGATAATCCGTCACAGTCCAAAAACTGTCATTAATATCTTTCCACTGCAATTGTTGTATCACTAATAATAAAGTTCGTAGCATGGCAGCAAGTTTTAATACCTCTTTTGTCGGAGGTAATAAGTGTACTTTCTGCACATAACTGATCGTCCTCCGTCAACGTATCCAAATAGTTTAGTCACTAGTTCACACAACACACACCGCACAGAAATATCCTCTGCATAGAAAATTCGGTGTAGTAAGGACACTAGTTAATTAAGTAGAACCAGTAGCAACCAAAGTCTTCTAACCCCTGGATAGTTGATCAATGTCTGGCTATAGTAACTCTTTCAAATGGATCAGTCTTCTCATAGCATTCAAATACCAATGGTTCAAACATTGGTAACGTAACGGATGCAATTGTTCTTTGCGTTTGACTTGTATTTTGAGAAACTCTCGGCATCACTTTCCATGGTAGGTATAGCAGTAGTAGTTGAAGTAGTAGTAGTAGTAGTAGTAGTAGTAGCAGTAGTCGTCATAGCAAAATTCCCATGATGTGGTACTGAATCACTGAGGTCACAGCATACGGCATTCCTGCAATCATAAGGCACAGCATCGCACTCCCCTTGAGAATCACCGAACTTGAATGGTGTCTATTTATTAGGTCTCATCTTCCTCGCTTGGTAATGGTAGTCACAATGAACTATAGGTGCTGGAAATTTCCCATTTTCATATGCTGACCAATATCGACATGACTGTACGGCTCTGCGAAGTGGTTGGGAAGCCTTCCTCGGTCCCGGTACACGATCTGATATATTTTTTTTCCAAAGGCCGACTGACGATATGGTGTTTGGTATACTTGCCTGGTGCGATAATCCTTTCACTGCAGACTGCCCTAAAACAACAGGAGTGGAAGAGAAGTGTTCCTAACAGGAAGAAGAGATACCCTCCGAAAAGAAAGTTTCCAGACACGTCCAGAAAAGAAGAAAAGAAGATGAAGCGAAAGTGAGGAAGATGAATAACCTGTGACTGTGAAGAAATCCAAAAAAAGGAGAAAGTGAAAAGACAAAGAAGAAGAAAAATGAATTTTTCAAAGTAATTTGTACCAGAGAATATACCAGAAAGAAAAACGCGTCTCTTGGTTTTGAATTTTATAATAAGGACCTACACTCACGCACTCACACACGTCCATTATGAGAGAAAAGGTAGTCTGAGTTTTTATTGATTTTTGCAAACATTGAGTACTTTCTTTTTGAGAGAGATGAGTGGCCCTGAAAAGGACCATTAGGTTTTTTTTTATAGAAACAAATTCAGGAACGGGAGCTTTACCTACCTTATTCCTTTGCCACGGCCAAGGCCTACATCTGGACTTGCTTGTGTCGATAATTTGGTAGAGATCACTAGTGTTGGTATCTCAGGCATAGTAGGTATGTTAACGGGGTTGGACTGTTTGGCTCAGAAAGATATTTTTCTGTTGGATCGTATTAAAGAATTTTGATACATTTGTTTGAGACTCCTTAACTCTGCCAAAATGTCTCAGCGTAATTTCACAGTGTGACTTTCACTGTCCTCCTGCTCTCCTAGACCTTATTTCTTCTCTGCTTCTTCTTCTTCCTGTCGTTTTCGTCTCGCCTCTTCTTCTTCTGGCTAATGATGTTGAATGAGAAAGGCTTATTCTGCTTTTTTCTGCTGTTGCAAAAAGTCTTCCAGTTCTTTTTTTCTGTCGCTGTTTAAAATCCTCGACGTACGTTAAGGAAGTAGAAGGCAGCGAAGGTACTGATACCGGAACGAATTCTTGTGAAAAGAGATAAAATCCACTAAATCCCAGTTATAATCGTTTCCTTCTGGAAGTAGGACTGTGTTTGCTTGGTTAGCCACTGTTTTGCCATCAATTCTCGTCTTCACGGCCGGTGCCCCCCACTTCATCGTCTTCTAAATTTCCGTCATGTTCTATGTCGCATTAATTCACTGAGCACAGACGCTGGCGCAGATATTTTGGGAATGTGACGTCACAGGTTGCTCTCTTCGGATGGGAAGACAGACTCGGCACTGACTGAATTTTGTAACGCGTGTTAGGATTGTTGAACTCAATCCATTTCGATCCGCGTTTCAACTATATATAAACACGTTCCACCTCATTCCATTCACCTGTTGTTGTCACAGGATTTGGACTAACTTAGAATCGTCTACCCTCCTATCATTCAACCCAGACTATTCCATGTATGTCAAATCATCATGGGTAATTACTGGTACAGCCCTTTTAAAACGAAGGATCTATGTGGCCGTCTAAAATGAATCGTAATCTACGGTCCAGAGATCAGACCAAGTTTGAGGAAGAGAAGAAGATCCGAGCGATGCCCTCTTTGTTGCATGAGTGATATTTTAAAAGAAAGAAAGGCCCTTTGTTCAGGGCCACTCCGTTGCCTCGAAACGGTATGTATTGTCTCTTTGCGTGAAAAAATGTTTAGTGTACATTTGTGTGATAAATCTGTCATATGTCTGTGTCTCTGTCTTGAACCCCGTCTACAACCTATGTCTCTCGGTCTACGTCTCTATTTGTTCCTAGTGTAGCGCGTATTGAGGTCAGTCACTTGCCACACTGTTCCGCCTGATTGAGTTCAGCCACTGGCAACATTTTTGCCGGTGTTCAGTACCATGACGTAACCTCTCTCCAATTCATATTGACCCTGTAAAGGCCCAATCCATTGTCGCAATAAATTCCCCTTTTTAAATTCCCATCGACCCTAAAGTAGCCGACTCATGTTAAAGTCCCATTGACCTCTTAGAGCAAACGACCAAATTTAAAATAAAGTCCACGTAGCCCTATAAATGTTGACCCTGTAGTGCAAACGACACACAGGCCCATGGACTCCATATCTCCCCCACTCACTACTCTTATCCACACGTTTTGCACAAAAGTAAAAGCCATGATCATCAAAATAGTCGCTTGTATTTTAAGATGAAGACGGTGATGATGACGACAGCATTATATTATTATTATTATTATTATTATTATTATTATTATTATTATTATTATTATTATTATTATTATTATTATTATTATTATTATTATTATTATTTGCAATACAGTAAAGACTCATCCAAACAATGATACTGTTTTAAAATTCTTATAAAGAGGCAGATTGGAACGGAAGCAAACACTTTTATGTCAGATTAAACATCAAAAACACTTATTCCTAATTTAGATCTTAAAGCTGCATGTTCGGACATCAACTGTTCAGATTTTGGTATAACGGCAGAAACGTGAAGTACATGTGAGATTGTTTTCGGAAATCGCCACTAAGTTTGCTGATTTCGATGAAACTACGTCATTCACCGTGCGTATTTCGTAGAAAGGAAAGAGTGATCTGCACAGATCGTATATATTCTGTCAAGTGTTTGTCCTTGGTTGAATTTCTTGATATTAGCTTGAAAATTATTTACTTTTATATAATATTGACATACGACGCACTAAAATCAGCATTGCAAGTTATTCTTCTAGTGCGAATTGTCACTTAGCATTGTTCTAAGATTCTCAGACTGTACGAAGCATTAATGTTAGTCACGATTCTCTTTCAAAACCAATCTCACTAGCCGTGCTGTTTTACTCATATTTGCTTTTGGTGGTTGGTGGTGGGTGGTGGTAATGTTTCAGGAAAGATCGCCGAACCCGAACTCCGTAGAAACTACCCAAAATGTAGCCGAACAGCAATTGCTATTGCAAAAATACACTAGTTGGTATTTATATGACAGTTTCATTATTTGTTTAATTTTAACAAATATCCACTGTATTACCCGAACAATTTAAAAACAAATGGTCAGAAGGCTAAGATATTTAAAGAACTTGAAATGCGTCTCAGAAAGGTAAGCTGATTCCTTCCAGACCTTACTAAATTACCAATAAAAGTACATGTCACACAAAATGACATAATTGTAGTATAGAGAAATGGAGTGAAATTTCATACTCGTAAGGAACACGAACAATGTTGTAAAATGCATGTATATGCAAGTGTATATGATTTTGGCGTAAAATAGTTTCATATTGATATAAAGGCATCATTGTTGTAGATTGGATTGGAATGCCACGAGTACTTTAGTAACGCCAGCATGTTTTGCGAGTATGTGTTTAAGGACCTTCGATCGGAACATTATTCTGTCATTGCCTTCAAGTCGTGAAATAAACCTCTTATGTAGTTCGTCGCCATTGAGAACTATTTTACTCTGAACTATTTTGATTCACTTAGAACAACATGGCGACGGAAGGAGACCAATTAACAATCGGAATAGTCTCGGATTCTGCTCTAGTGATGCATTTGGTGAACTCCGAAGATGTGAATCACAAAGCACATCAAATTGCTGTGTATTCTTACAGCTACTTCCAATGTTATTTCGTGACCTGATGGAAATGGTGGGATTATGCATGCTCCTGTCAAAGAATGGCAGATAACAGAGCGTCAGCAGAAACAATTCAACATGAATCACGGGGATCTACGATAAAACCTTGTGGTAATCACTTTAACTAAAAAGGGAAATACAAAATCATAAACGAAAAAAATGACTGTATAAATTGCATATATGACCTCCATATTCTTCTATCTCGTGGCAATAAAAAAATTGTTTTCTTAACACGTCTGTGACATAAGTATAACATTCGTAAAACATCTTTTATTTCTGTGCTAATGACCTTGACACATCCATCTGCTCTGTGTATCATCATTTGAAAACAACTGCCGCATTTTGGTTTCAGCGAAGGCTGTAAAGCATTGGGAGACAACATTTAATTCGAAATCTTTTTGTTTTTAACATTCATATTGAATTAATGATTACATAGAATAATTTTCTGTCAATATAAATACTTATATCATTTCTCTCTCTCTTTATATATATATATATATATATATATATATATATATATATATATATATATATATATATATATATATATATATATATATATATATATATATAGTAGCGTTGTGGCTTTATTTTCTTGTCACTAGTTCCTGGAAATGACCCATAGACAAAAATGCTAACCCTCTCTCCACTCCTACCGCACGTATCTTTTCCTTCGTTATGTATTCTGTGCATATTTTGACATTAATTGTACCTATATACGGCAGACAAGCTAGTAAGTTACAATATCTTGTTCCAGTCTGCCATTTTCATCTTTATTTCCTATGTGATAGTGAACTAACTATATTTAAAGAAAGTAAGGATATAACTTCTGTTTGAATAGCCTTATTCTTATCTTTATAATTCACTCCCAAGTCTCTTTTCGTTCAAAGTGCGACTATGACGATTAGCTTTATCGTTCTTTCTTCATACACGTATTTGTTCCCCAAATACGAAATAAAAAAAAAATAACCAACAAACAAAACAAAACACGAAAACCCCAATAAACCTCGGTTCATTTGCACTAGGAAAGATAAGTGATGGAAGTAGTTATTTGTAAGTAAGAGTGCCGTAATTTGGACATTATACGCCCGCCCTACATTGTTTAACAGTTGTATACAGTGACGGATCCATACCTATCTTTTTCGGGAAGGGAGGGGCATGCACAAGTAGGCAGGGGGCGAAGACCCCCGAGGCTTCTGCAATTTAAGCCTTTCTTAGCAATATTTTAACCATCAAAATGTAAAGAAAACATACTCTAGGAAACGTTCCAGTTGTTTAGCCCTATGTTTGGGGTGGGGTCTTTACCCCATCCTCCCTTCTATATGTAGACAAGTGATTTCGAATTTTGACCTTCTTTGCGTACAAGTCTAAGCCTTCCACATGGTTTGGTCTTAGTAAATGATGTAGAACTAATGATAGTGTGCGGTAAGCATCACAGTGACCTTGATCTTTGGTCTCTGATTCCCGGAATCAACTGGCTTCTTTCTTATTGGAAGTGTCCTAAATTTGGCAAATGTAGCTGGAGAAGAACGCGAGTTATTGGTTAACGAAAGACAGGCGTTAATAAATTCAAAGGCATGACAGAATGGCAACATATGAATATAATACAAGCACATCTTTATGTTTCGTGCTCTAGTTTCACACTATATGAAAACGTCATAATACAAAAGCATGAAATATAATGCCCATAAACTTCTTTCAAAATATTGTGTTATTGTCTGTTTTATTTCTCTAATCGCCCAGTACTTTTAAATCAGATATATTACTCTCAGGTATGTGAACGTCATAAATGCGTCATCCATAAATCCAAACAATAGAGCGCATATCAATCATCGACCTTGACATAACAACCGGTAAGAACCTCTTCTTATATGCGTCAGTGTGGTGTCGAAAGATCTATGGGTTACAACAACAAGCCCCGAGACAAACTTTAATAGATCCTATTGCGGCCTCACAAGACTTATTGCTAAGAAATAATTGCATATAATGATGTACAATTATGTTCTAATCGTTTAAGTTTATTTAAAATGTACATATTGTAGTCGAACACGTTTTATACAAATACAATAATGTACATTTTTTATGTGAATAATTAACAGAACTTGCACAAAACATATTATTATTATGTACAGGTTCTTTTAGCCATAACCAGTTTTGTCAGACTTAAATCGGCCATCGTATTGCACTAATTACGTGAATAATAGCAGTAATTATTTTACGTCTGTGTTAACATCTTGAGATCAAACACGGATTTCATATTTCCGGAATCTATTTGCTTGATGGCAGTTTATAAATAGAAGCTATGCATGTTTTACCTGTTCCCTGTGATTAGAAACACGTAGTTGTCGACGTTCAGTCGTTGTCATTGTTGTTGTACAATGATGAAAACATAAAACAAGTAGGGAAAATACGATTTTGTTGTCCAAAGGGAATTTTATAAACTGCCATTTTTCTCGCTGGCGCTGTTCTGCCAATAATTTAGTTGCTTTAATGTCTAACTCATTTTGTAAGGAAAGCAATGCTACGAAAGTCTTGGTCCAGTCGAATACCGGACAAATCTGATTTCAAGTTTTTATCTATTAATTGCAGAATGAACATACATCAAGAATTTTGTTGATATTATATGTCGTGCCTCCCCACCTTTTCCAGCAACAATAAATCTCTCCGTGTAAACGAATAAATTACCATCAGTTATCAAAGCGAATGGTTCGGGTACCGATCCAGTTCTAGCTGCTCCCTTTTCTATCATATTTTTGACGCGTAGTTTACATTATATCAAATCATCTCCCTTTGATGAATAATAAATTTCGCAGCTCCTTTTGAAATAAGGAAATGTTTGATTAAAATTATTACATTATATCACCGATCCGGCGGCCTAAGTGGATAAAGCGACCGCCTCGGATGTGGGAGGTAGTGGGTTTAAAACCCGGCCGAGTTATACTAAAGAATTATAAAATTGGTTCTAGAATCAACAGTAAGAGATAAGTGTTAGAACTGGTTGGTCTGGTGTCCGGATAATGATGGAAGCGGATTCTACATATCTGCTGCATGATACCCTAGTGCTAGACGTCACTATAGAATGACATCGTAGATATATGACTATATATTTTTTAAAAGCTACGTTAAACACACACACACACACACACACATTACATGATATCAAACTTTAAAGATAATATCTGTCTTTGAGTGCAGGTTTAGTTCTTGTGCCAACTCAATGAAATATATGTTCATAACTCCATGAGGAGCTTGGATTGGTTATGTGACCAGAACAAAGCAAAACTAGTACCCTCATTAATCACTTATAAGATGAGAACAATTACAAACTGCACATACCCAGATGCATGATGCGCCTGCAGATCTTGGTGTGTGCAGTTTGTTAGGAGTAATCAGCAAAACAAACAATATAGTTCCTGATCCACATGTGCTACGACAGATCAGGATCTTGTGGTGGGTGGGTGGCAGTTTGATTCCACTTATAAGCGTAAACAGGCGGTGGGCAATTTAGAGCCACTGCGGTTCATTGCCTTAGCCAAAGACACGCCTAGGTATCCGACAATGATTATTCCGATCGTAAGATTTGAACCGAAACCGATAGGTTGCGAGTCCAGCATGTTAGCTAAGGTGTATGTAATCGTAATACATACGTACGTAACCAGGCAAGTAAACATATAATCTGATGGTTGAGATCGTTACAAGTCCAGTTCTGACATTTTGAAAAACTGACCAATCCTTAATGTGAAGTTAGTGACATAATGTTCTTCAAAATAAACACACGACAATTGTATACTTTGACCCCTTTTTGATAAGTAAGAAAATAAATTAGTGATGTCAGGTGCATCAATATGATGAAAAGTTTGAAAAATAAATATATTTCATGACATGTTTAAATTCCGTTATCATTAGTTAAGTTTATATATAGGCCTAACTGGATCTACTGTAGATATGAGTTCAAAGTGCGTTCAGCGATTTCAGTATTACCTACTAGCCTATATGTACTGACGCCCAGTGATAACAAGCTGTGCTCTTTGATTTGTTTATTACTACGAACCAGACTAGGGAACCCCCACGTGATCATGCACTATGACGTCACAGCGAAGTTCCCTATTACTAGCTAGGCCATAAAAACGTCTATCAAGATTCAGATTATTTTCAGGAGAATGGAAAAACTAATACAATTTAATTGTGGCACATTAAACATGTTCATGTTGCCTTTCAAAAATTAAAACTAAAAATTTTATGAATTTTCAGTCGTTAAAATATTTAACGAAGACTTTTTTTTTACTTCAATCATGATATGTCAATTGGGACATTGAATTATTTACAGCATTCATAACTTATACCGATTACCTATATAAGTAGCCGGCTTTGTATGCACGTATTTGACGTCACTTTACGAGACAGCTGCAATACATGACTAAAAGGATGATGTATTCAACTATTTTCAAAGATAAAAAATATTTATTTAAAAAAAGAAATAAAAACGAACAATATATTGTAATAATATTGAGGACTACAGAGGAACTATACAAGTATAAAGTCAGCGACTTTTTTGGTGAATAATCTGTCCAACTGTCTCCGTTTTAATTAGCCTCTTGTTTCTATTGCCATTGGCTACATCTAGATCCTGGAGTCTAGACCGGTCATGACCAAAGAAAATATTAAATTTCGGTTTGAGACATGCAACTTACGGAAAAACTCACTTGTGTCAAATCAAATTTGAATAAAATTACACATGATGCGCCTGCAGATCAGGATCACTGTTGTTTGTTATTTTTATTACGCCTAACAAACTTCATGATCCACACCTGTTTGTGCCTTATGCAATGACAAAACAGGGTCTATGCAGTTTGCAATTGGACAATACTTTTACGCCAGTATATACGGTAAATAAGTCACGCTCACCGTTTTGGAAACTTATTCTTAAAATGTAATTCATCGAGCTACGAAAACGACCAAGAACAAATTACCTTCCATCAAGACTACAGGAAACTAATACTGGTTTTTCAGAGTAATTCATCTAAGATTGCCAAATTTGTGTTCCAGTCCTTCCCCGCCCCACTTAAACAATTGTCAGGCCATAACTATGTTAAACAGGTAATGGCTAATGATTTTTAACATTTTATTTTTTTGTAAAATAGATTCACCCCAATTTTCCTTTTAAAAGGGATTAGTCAACGAAACATCAAAACAAATTGTTAACAGTGGTTAATTATCCCCAATACTCATAGGTTGTTAAGGAAGTTACCGGTAATCAGTAGTCTTCAAAAATGAACTATTTTGCTTCAAATTATAAAAAAATAAGATGATCGATTGAGAACATTAAGTAACAGAGATATTATAACTGACCAAACTTATCTTTCATCAAAATAGACTATTTCATTTTGCTCAATCATGAAGATTACGCAATGTAATTTGCACAAACAATACTTCCAAATAATGTGTGGTATATCTAATGTTTGCTACAAATTGGGAGTCGTGGATGCGCACTTGGTAGAAAATCTGTCTTGTGTTAATGCGGATACAAGCTCAGTATCCGCCCAGAAATCCAGGGTTGGCTTTGTTGGTAAGCCCTTGGGAAAATCTTTTGGTTCCCATTGTCTTGGAATATTGTAACCAAATATGAGTTGAAAGTGGCGTTAGAAACTAACCAACAAACAATTGATAAACTAAAAATTCATTTAGTCATTATGGCAGTGAGTTGAATCTAAAATACTTTGTCGGCATTGATCAGCGTTAAACTCTAAGGACACTGACACTGTATATTGGGAGGGAGGACGAATGGTCTAAGGACACTAACACTGTATATTGGGAGGGAGGACGAATGGTCTAAGGCTGTTGCTTTTACAGATCACTGACATCTCACCTCTTGTCTTTGTGAGTTCGAATCTTATTTTCGGCGAATGTGGGTATGTGAGAAAGCTTGCCAGTAGCTTATCCAGGGTTGGTGGTTCTTCCGGTGAATTTTCCTGGTTATTTCTTCCCCAGATATACTGGCCGCCATGTAATGTCTATCCTGTCCTGAAATATGGCGTTAAACCAAAAACCCCTACCACCAACAACAAGTCTGTATTGGGTTGCATGGACACATTTAAGATTTTTCATCCTGGATCTCGGATAAATGTAGTTCATTTGACTAGGAAATATTTCTATATAAAAAAAATTGCCCAGCAAACTGGACATTACTGAAATGTTATTAAAATCTTCAGTCATGTAATATCGGTATTGAGGCATGTGAGCGATGCATTAGAGCAATACATGACTCCTTAAACCAATATTATGTACTATATAACCATATTTATACTTCACTCAGAGATATGCACAAAGCTAGCATAAAAAATATTTACTGAATTCAATACTGAAATTTCATTGTCAGAAATTAAAATACTATGTCACAGTCGCTGCCCAGATCTATTTATCAAAGACTTTCTGTTCAAGATTCATGAATCCCTATTAAAAACAACACATAATTTGTTTAATAGTTATTTGAAAACGGTATATTTTCCAGAGAAATTTGCTTGCATGAATTTAAAAAATAACAGAACTTCTTTAAATCTAATTGATAAGATCCTTTGTTGGATAGGCAGAAAACTATCACATGACACCCACTATTTGCCATGACTGTTCTATTACAGCCATGGCTTTAACCTCCTTCTTAAGGTTTAATACAAGTTCTAAAGGAGAATGATTTTAAAATCCCACTAGGTCCTGTATATAATGATAAATAAATAAGCTCATTTGCATACCGTTCATAACTTTGTAAGGTACAACTGACCTGACACGTGGGCCAATTACATTAAACTTACCAATGGTTTTATCGCTATCCAATTATTACCTATGAGAACTCCACTAACTACACAAAAACCGAGTATTATAAATAAATAAATAAATAAATAAATAAATAAATAAATAAATAAGCAAGCAAGTAAGTAAGTAAGCAAGCAAGCAAGTAAGCAAGTAAGTAAGTAAGTAAGCAAGTAAGTAAATAAAATAGTAATGATTTGTGCAAGCATCGACAGGGTACAACCAGTTTAAATTTGAACACCCTTGCCTGAAAGTTATTTTAATATATTTTGCAATGTTCGTTAGGACTGAAATACATTACAAAAACTTTTACTTGACAAAAGTTTGCAAAACGACACAAAACAGTATATCAGTCCTTTCATATTTCATATATAATACAGTTTTTTTTTCTTCAATATGTATTTCTTAAATTAAACAGATCCAGTATTCAAGTATGTAAAGTTTGTAAGTGCTGAATGATGCATCCAAAACTTTAGGGTTTTCATTTCTATGAAAATTTCGAATTGACCCAAAATAAAAACTGCGTATTTTCGACAAATTAGTCTTCGTGACTATTGTGCTGTAGTAGTAGCAGCAATAGTAGTAGTAGTAGTAGCAGTAGTAGTAGTAGTAATATAGTAATAGTTGTAGTAGTAATGGTAGTAGTAGTATTAGTAATAGTAGTGGTAGTAGTAGTTATACAATAGGTTGAACCCTCATATCTCGGCTAATCTGATGAATGAAGATTATGTTAACGATAATACGTAAATGTAGTAGTAGTAGTAGTAGTAGTAGTAGTAGTAGTAGTAGTAGTAGTAGTAGTAGTAGCAGAAGTAGTAGTATTAGTTGTAGTATAGTACTAGCAGTGGTGGCGCTCTATAGTTTCGTATTTAGCATAGGGATAGAATTTTACAGAAAAAGAATTTCCCCGGGTTTCCTTACTAGTTATGCTGGTTATTTAAAAAAAGACTTTGTACATCTTGAACATTGTTCAAAGAACCTTTAATTCCCTTTATTTTTGTGTATGATTGATGGGTGTAATATGGGTTAGAGAGTATACAGCTTGGCCTTACTCCAGATGTGCATCTTTCAAAAAAAATGCTAGCTCTACTTGCTCATTTTCACTTCCCGATCTTCAGAGGTGAATTGTAAAAAAAAAAAAAAATAAGCCGATAACTTTTTTTTATTACATTTTATGTATTTAGTAATTCATTCATTGCACTCTTAGAAGATGGTTTTGTCTAGTTTGGCAAAATTCATTTTTCCTATTTTAATAGCTGCCAAGGAGAGTGTACTTTAGACAAATTCAGGTTGATTTTTGGAGCACAAGGAAGCAGTCATTTTAGTTAGCAGCGTGCTAAGATCATTTAAAATTTCCAAAAGTGCAATATCCAAAGAAATTTCAGCCATATTACATGAAAGTAGCATATAGGTATGCCAACATTCTCTCCACTGTGCATGTTTAGATTGCAATCAACTTTACCTTACATAAATCACTCTCTCAAAAGTGCATAATAACTGGTGAGTGCCACCAGTACCACCATGAAGTGACAAGAGGATGATAAGGAAAAGTTACCTTTACCGAATAAATTCTACAGTGAAATGGACATCGAGAAATTTGCTAGTGAAGTCTCTTTTAGAGTAAACATTCTTTGAGGGGAGGGTGTACTGAGAATGAACATCAAGAAGTTAAAAGGACAATTTATTACATCAATTTTCATAACTGATTATATAAATGTTGTTTCGTTTGCAAGAAACACTAAATTGACTTAGTGGAAAAACTATGAAAGGGATGCATCATTATTTTATTAATTACATTAGATCGCAAAATGCAGTCAGAACGTAGAAGTGGGTATTGCATGAACAAGTTAATAACACCTCTAGGAACACAGTTGCATGTGGAAATTCTACTGAATCTCCGTTTATGAATCAGAAGACGCGGTGTGTCATTGGTTAGCATCCGTAGAACTGATATCATAATGTGGGGACAAAAGTCAACAGACAGACAAACAGACAGACAGACAGAAAGACACAGTTACAAGACAATGCACTCCGCCATAGGAGAATAAATATTGTGGTAAATACTTTAGTAGTCTAATACCATAGACGAGTTCGAATACTGCGTGTCACATGTAACTCGTAGTCCGCGTGTCACATGTAACTCGTGGTCCAACCTAGTAAGAACACTTTTGAAGTTAAACAAATGTCGGAGCTCATAGCACTGCATGTAATGTAATGTAATGTAATAAATAAATAAATAAATAAATAAATAAATAAATAAATAAATAAATAAATAAATAAATAAATAAATACCAACGAGCTCTAGCATGCCCTGACATACGGATATTTGACAAACTACCACCAGTTCAAAGTCAAGAAAATAAACCTTGGGGGCTAGCCACTTGGCCGTCTGCCAAAGTTTAATGGTTTAATATAGTTTAATGCAAAGTTTAAAAATTTTTGTTAATTAGAGCCAGGACAAGAACAAAATCTGATAAACTGAATTTGTAGGAAGTTGATAATTTATCTATGTATCGGATGTAAGTTCGAAATAATCGAAATAATGGCAATATATATATATATATATATATATATATATATATATATATATATATATATATATATATATATATATATATATATAGAGAGAGAGAGAGAGAGAGAGAGAGAGAGAGAGAGAGAGAGAGAGAGAGAGAGAGAGAGAGAGATTTACGAAACATACATCGAAAATTTATATAACATACCTAGATTTAACAAATCGGTAAAGATAGGTTTCACACAAGCAAACTATGAAGTCAACACCAGTAAAAGTGTAAAAAAAAATCGTTTATGAAGTATGTCCCAAATTCTTAAAACTGGTCTAAATATTTCATGAAATTCGTGCTCTCATACTGAAGTTCATTGTGTAGCTTCCCAATAAATACAATTTTGCTTTAACTGCATCAAAGCAGCCAACCACTTTCCACTTGAGGTCCAATATAAGTCTTCGAAATCCACATGATCAATCAACTGAAAGGATGCCAAAAAGCAACAACAAAAACACCACCACCACCTATGAAAACAAAAACAAAACAAAAAAAATCCCCAAAATGTAACACACACACACACACAAACAAACAAAAAACCCAAAAGAAAACAAAACCACAAAAGCGCATGCGATTCAGTACTTGTTTATACAATGACGAAGGTAACAAATGTATTAACCATGTTGTTTATCCATAGTTACCTATCACTTGACTATTTATGGTTTCCGTGTTAAAGAGTCATAGGTCACAGAAGGACATCGCACATTATTTCGTGGCGGGGAATCGGACGTAGTACCGCGGAAGATCATCGCACGTCATGTCGTCTGCGGACATTTCAAGCTCATATATCAATAGGCATAGCTTTGTAGTGGAAAGTGGGAAAGCCATTTTGTTAAAACCGTAAATTATGGTTTATTTGTTATTTAATTACAGCTACAGATAATGAAAAACATAACAAAAATTTAAAGGAAAAAAATGAATGTTATATTTCCATTGCGCAGCGGAAACAATGCGGGAAAATTATCACGTTGACATAATCCAATGTTTATAATGGAAAGTGGAAATGTCGCTTTGTTTAACACCCTAAACGATGGTTTATTTTATTTCTTGACTGCAGTAACAGATAGATAAAAGCGTAATATTAAACAAAATTGAAAGGAGAAAATTAATATTGAAACTCATTCTTATATTTCCATAGACGTTCTGGTACAAAATGAATACGTCGACAGAATACACTCTTTATTATTATTATTATTATTATTATTATTATTATTATTATTATTATTATTATTATTATTATTATTATTATTATTATTATTAATATTATTATTATTATTATTATTATATCTTGAGGTGGGTGGGTAAAATCGCAAACATTTCTGGGAAGCATTTAGGTGCCACGACATTAATGATCTGTACTTGTTCTGAAAAATGAGCATTTTCTGCTGAGTATTTCACCACTTACCAGATTTTGCAAGCAAATCGTCGCATCCAACATGATTGCAGTCGTTGCATGTTTTTGTCTAATTCTTATCTAACAGATACTTCTGTAAATTTTAAATATAGTATTGTGCATTATAAAATGCAAAGCAAAGTACGTAACAAAAATGACTCAGGTTGGAAGAACTAAGGATGTATCTGACTTTTCATGTGAGAGCTATATTTATTGGACAGTTTATCGTGGATCATGTGAGAGCTATAGTTACTGGACAGTTTATGATGGATTTTTTCCAATTTGATTTTTTTTGTGAGAGCTATACGTATTGGACAGATCATGGTGGATCTTTTCCACATTGATGAGGCTTTGCTTGATCACGAAAAAGAATTTCATATATCATTAGGTTAGTGTGCCAAACTTATCGTGACTAGAAGTGTGCTTGGTTTAAATTCTAGTCAGATAAGCAAGTCTTTATTACAGTGGCGTGTCCCCGAGCAATGCAGTTTGTTCCAAATTACCTCGGCACTCATTATTTCAGGTGTAAAAGCGGTGTAAAACAGAAAACCTACTCGAACCATTCATATTTTTATTGCACCATAACTAGTAGAACAGTACAGCATAATATTGGCATAAAATGGCAGTGTCAGTACTACTAACGTTTTCTTACAGATTCTTAAAGTCGAAGTCATGTGCGCACAATTCCAAACACTTAGCTGTTACCCAGGTGGTGTTTGAGTTGTCAGATGTATTAAACCTGAATATGCATTCTTTGCCATAATCGTTAGACACATCTTTTATTTCAAGGTGGAATTTTATTAAAATTAAATATGCTTTATTGATTCGATGCCAAAATATTACAAGTTGGCAAAAATGTTGTATGAGATAAGTGCGCTATGTCTAAATGACAAATGATGGCTTGCCCCCACCTGGGCCTTAAGAACAGGTCATCAAGGTTCCAGTACATTAAAACACCACCGTGTGACTGTGTTCGCAGCAGGAATTTTCCATTGTTGTATGTGAATAATCGTGGGAAATAGCTACTTGATCACTTAGAGCGAAGAGCTGTTTACACACGCGCAATTTTAATCCACTTCCATGCACTAGTTATTTTTAAGCAATTATTGCACATTCTCCTAAATTGTGCGTGATTTATAAATTTAGAAGGTATGAAATACAACTAAATTACAATTGAATATATATTTTTAATATCTTTAGCGTTTTATTTAAGAACTGCATTTAAAGTCAAAACAGCACACTATAAGAACCACAGTAGCGAGGCGAAAGGAGTTTATGCATTATTGATAAATTACTTTAAATAGTCATAAAAATAATAACGACTTCAAGAAATAAATAAGATCTACTTTTTAACCATAGTTTACAACTACTATTAAGTACACAAGAACACCTACATATATAAGTAGTCCTTTCTGAATGTTTTGAAGTGAAAGGTTTTACCTTTTTATGCGTAACATTATGCGATATGGACTAATCTAAATGCTTGTTACAAAGGCTTGATAAAATTCGCAATTATAAGTATCGTTATCAAAATGCTCGTATGTTCAAATTCATCTTATGAGCATCATATACGAATAGGAAACTTTGCTTGAAAAAGCTGATATAATAATTGTATAATAATTGATCTAATCATTGTATAATAATTGTTTTTATCATTCTCTAATAATTGATCGAATCATTGTCTAATAATTGATCAAATCGTTGTCTAATAAATGATTTTAATCATTATCTAATAGTTTATCTATCATTATCTGATAGTTGATCTATCATTATCTGATAATTGATCTAATTGTCTAATAATTAATCTAATAATTGTTTTATCATTGATCTGATCATTATTTTATAATTGATCTAATCATTATCTAATAATTGATCTAATCATTGTCTAATAATTGATCTAATCATTGACTCATAATTTATTTGCACTGGGATGGAAATGAGGGAATGGACATTAATTTTCTTCATCGGAGGTAATGCAAAACAATTCTGTTAATGCAATTTATACGGTATTTGTATTTTAGATGATATAGCACAGTATCTTGACTTTTGGATTTGTGTTTTATTAAACATTTGTGTTTCTTTGAGCAGTATGTGGTCTTTAGGCATGTTTTATAATAATTAACAACTCTGCATAAACGACCTTTGCCTGGCTACTGTGCTTTATGCATTGTTCAATGCGGGCAAGGTGGGTGTTGCACCCGAAACACCACGCTGGTGTGTCCGTCTTTTATTATCGACAGTGTCACAGCACTGAAAATCATCGTTCTATAAGGCCCACATTGCCAACCTGTTAAAAATGAAAAAGTTGGCCTACAGAGAGAAAATGACATCAAATACATTAAACCTAGGTAATATTGCCCGTGGCATAGCAGTTAAAAACCATCGTTCTATCTGGCCCATAGACAGCATTAGCAATGATATCCTCGATGCTTACAATGAAAATATCAAACGGTTTTATTTAATGAAAATATCAAACGGATTTATTTAATATGTACTTTGTTGTTGTTGTTGTTGTTGTTGTTGTTGTTGAGCTTAACGCTATTTTTCAGCACACGATAGGTTATACATGGCGGCCAGTATGATTGGTGGAGGAAGAAACCGGGAAATCACCGGAAAGAACCACCGACACGAGAAGCTACTAGCAAAATATGTACTTATTAATTAATTACTTTTCCGAAAGATTTTATTTACTTCAGTGGTTAAAGTCAAATTTTAATGAGCCGTTTTTGCTTTCGTCTTCAAATCTGTTTTCTTCCTGCTATTGGATCCACATATGTTATTATATACCACATACGATTGGATTGGGATGATGCTGTCGGTAAACAAGACGAATACATGGGGACAAATATACAGAAGAAAGATGAAAGGATTGTGGGGATGTTCAGGATGTTTTCAATGTGAACGTCTTTCAGAAGCAATTAGACACGTTGCCTTGGTACATTACGATGTTTGGTGATGGTTGTGCTGGAAACGTTTATACCACTTTTATGATATATTAATCATTATCTTAAACCGAAAACGTTAACCCTAAAGAGGGAGAACCTTGACCCTAAAAAGTGAGAATCTTGACCCTAAAAAACGAGAACCTTGACCCTAAAAAGTGAAAACCTTGACCCTAAAAAGTGAAAATCTTGGAACTAAAAAGTGTAAACGTTGGCCCTAAAAAAAGACATCGCAAAAAGCCTATTGGCGAATCAGTTACCAATGAGTTTAATCAGTTGTACGCTCCTACCACAAAAACGAACTCCAAATTAAGCAAGAAAGAAACGAAAGAACATAAATTCAATAGATGATAAAGATGGTAATGGTCCTTACTTGGATAGACCTACCGTGTATACTAACTTATATGTCGAGTAAAACTGAAAACAAAACAAAGATCTTCATCTGCCGTTGCATAATGTGCCTGCATATCAGAATCAACGTTATATGTTCTACATACTACTTCAAACTACCTGCGCATTAAGTGAGAGGAAATCTGGGTCTGTGCAGTTTGCTGTTGGAATTTGACTTATAATCGAGTAAATTGGTATAGGAACAATTAAAACCAAATCCAACAATAACCCCCAAAATGTAGTGGGAGTGTTATCACTGTTATCACATGCGCAGTGAAGCTTATAATCGATTAGAAAGAAGATCGCGCATGTTACTTGTTATAACAGTTTCTACGCGTATGTTATTATTTATATCAATATATATGGGTACCTTTATTTACATTTTCGTTGGGGGCGATAATGGTTATTGACTTCTGTGCGAAACTGGGACAATGCCCGATCCTACCGTCTTGTGACGAAGATAGTTCACTCGGCTTAAATCCGAGCAGGATGTTTCCGCAATCCCGTCTGTTCTGCTACAATTATCTTGTCAAATAAATTACACATTCCAGTTAATCTCCACATTTCTCTCCACCAGTTCTGTAGCTTGTATAAGTCATTAGTATGGATGGAAATGGGTAAAAATAGTATAGTATCTTTTGGAGATTGCTAAAATCAAACGTTTATTCAAATATGTTCTTAGTCACGGCACAGACTGCTATGTAGCACACACTGACTGCTGTTTATATTCAAATATTGGAATGAGAGTTGAAAACAGAAAACGGAGATACATCCTATATTTATTTTGTGCGTCTTACATCTGCGCTCATGAACTTATTATTGATGTCATTTATTCACACTTTTACAATACGGTTTAAACTTTCTCCCCTCATTGTATTATGTGCGGGAAATATATACTTTAAATATAACGATTTGTTTACTCATTCAATTATTTAGAAGTTCATTTATAAACCGTCTATAATCGCTTATAAGACATGTCCAAATACATACTGCACAGACCATGATATGCCATCGCATCATGTCGACAGCAGATCTGGTGGGTCTGTGTAATTTGTTACGTTCAATCAGTAGAACATAAAACATAGACCCTGATCTACAAGCACATTATGCTTCGGCAGATCATGATGTTTCTTGTTTGCCGTTTTACTCGTGTTATAAGCGAATACAATCGGTAAAAAACATGCGCGAGAGAGAGAGAGAGAGAGAGAGAGAGAGAGAGAGAGAGAGAGAGAGAGAGAGAGAGAGAGAGAGAGAGAGAGAGAGAGAGAGAGAGAGAGAGAGAGAGAGAGTACACTGATACTGGACTGCACAAAGGTCAGACTGTTAAACAATGTAGATAATTCATATACGATAGCATTGTTGAATAATATCTCATGACATTTTATTACTTTACTGTTTTCTTTCTCCTTGTTAATTTACCGCAGTGTTTTGTATCTGTCAGTTCCGAACCTCTATAATTATTAATGTCTGTATAAACTATTACTAAGTGTCCTTCATTTGCAAGGAATCCGTGAAACTGATTTTAAAAGTATTAAATATAACCAAATGCGCATCACCTTAATTTTATTACAATATATATACGTATATATGTGTGTCTGTGTGTTATTTAATTTTTTTTATCAATATTCATTGAAAATAATCTACGACATGGTTCTGAAACTTGCGACTGTGAATTATATTTTCAGGCATTATCAAATAAAGACTATGGCATGAGTGCAGCACTTAGAAATTTAAAGTAAAACACTAACTAGGAAAGTGCTCAGATGGCAACGATGCCTGTCAAAATAGTGATATGGTCAAAGATGCAACGTTGAGCTTATAGGCCAGCTGTGTATCATAATCCAAATATTCTTTTTGTAAAAGAAAAGTTGATAATGTATCTTGGTTATACCAACGAAAACAAGCGTGATGCAAAGATACGCCAGTTAAGTAATAATTTAGTGATTTTTTCAGACAAAAAAAATCGTAAACTAAATTTTTCAACTTTTCTTGATGCAAAATTTCACAAACAATTTGATCTCATTATCAATCTCTTCCAAAATTGACTAAAATATAATTTTTTCTACATGAACTCTGGCTTCGTAGAATGTGACAGTGATAGAAATGATATTAGTCAAAAAGCATAATGGTAGAAACATTTCAAAGACAATTTTCTCGAGGCCAAATATTGAATTTTTAGTGTTAATTTTAAATCTAAATGGCATCATTAGTCAAATCGTTACATTAAAATATATTTCAAAACTATATACACGCTTTCTCAACCTATGGTTTTGAAATATTAGCACAAGCCAGTTGAAGCGCGTACTATAATTTAGACATAATTTAACAATAGAATGGAAATATTCTGAAAGAATGCATGCTTCAGAAAACATGACAGAGCAGTAAGACTGCTTCTTCAGGTATCATGTTGGAAGCCAACTATATATTTAATTAATTTACAGCATTAGATTCTTTTCAGAAATTGATCCGAATTATATCTTTGAAAATGTCTTATTTGAAGAATGTTGCAAACTACTTAAAGACAACAATAATAAAACCGTAGACAATGGATTGCTTGAATAGCATATAAGATTGAAGGTCTCTGTTTTACAAACACACGAAATCTGACGAAACAATTAAACACTTTAAACAAAACTGTTGGAAATGGACATTAAAGGACAGATATTGTCTGAACTAAGACTTAATAAATCTATTCCAGCCCTTTATAGCGAATATCTAATTCCGTTTCCTCGAACTGAATGAGACTTGTATCTTTGAATACAATTTTAGCCACAGAGGTAAAGACATTTCAAGTTCTTAGGAAGATATAGTGGAATAAAAGAGGATGTTCTTTGAAGAAATACCATTACCCCATTAACGTAATTATATAGTGTAATTAGGACTTAGTCAAAGTAATTAGGGAACGCAAGCAGAGATTGTTGGTTACAGAAAGACTGGATGGATTCCACACTGCGACAGGCAAATACCTCTATGAAAAGTAATAACGGATGCATTGCGTTTTTCTTTTACAATAAAAACACCTCTACGACCCTTGCCACATAAATTTGGTATCTTGTGTTAAACTTTCCGCCCACTGTTACCACCAGAATGGTATTCATTTCTTTGTTTTAGTTAGAAAAGATCCCAAATTTGTAGCAAAAATGGCAGACGTAATCAGGCAAGTTATGTTGATTGACCATAATGCATTCTGTCTATGCGTCTTTATGCTGATCATCATCACCATAATTGCAAACATACAAAATTTCAGCATATTTTATTTTCATGGCTTTAAGATGTGTAAGCTTGTGGAGCAATTTGGCTTTGAAAGAATAAATACTTGACATGTATCTGTTGCACCAGATGATGAAGGTAAATGTCAGAGCACGCTTCAAGACGAGCATCTGCACTACAGTGTCATTTGGATATCTAGTTACGTGTCAAAACGTTGCAGTTATGCTTCATTGAATGCAACGACACATCGAAGGAAACAAATATAACGAAATTACTGAGCACAGCATTCCTTTCTGACCATATAAACGACAGACTTTTAAGTACTTTCAGTAGAACACATAGGAATCTTTGAAGACACTGATACCAGGCATTATCACAGTATTTATGTTCGACATAAATCTGGAGAAGGAAAACTATTGTTGAAAGCTAATGCTGAACCTTATCTGTGTTGTTACAACCCTTACAGTAAGCCCTACTCCATTTTCTGTAAACAAGAAAATGACGTGCGGTCATATAACACAATTAATTTTACTATATATTCTCTACATTTGTTTCTCATCACTGTACTGTCCACTGTGTGACAATCAATACAAATCATATGTTAACCTAAAATACCTTCAAAGATGACGTCATGGCGAAATTCTTGTCAAAGTTTCACAGGAATTCTTTTGAGAGGCTGGACTGTAAACAAAGCAACATACAGTGGAACACAGACTTCACTTCCAGGCCATCACCAAGGCCTTATTACTCACTGTGCACTATCGCCGAAATACACACGCCAAAAGCTCATATTTTCAAGAATAAACAATTACCTTTAGATCTCTACCAAAAAATGCATAAATATAACTCTTCTATCACCACCAAATAAAAATAGACTAGAACTACATTCGGGTACTGAACTGGAAGTACAAATTGTGACCCGATTCCATGCAACAAAGATAATCTTTATATCCTTTTCTCAGTGATGTTTTCTGGTACGATTTAAAATATAAAAGTGATCTCAACCCTGGGCAAAGCAAGTCACTTAAGCTGTACACCTTGTCACCCACCTTTTAGGGAATACCAAAGGTGATGTGACAGTAAGAATTTGGCACGCTATTAAATCTACATAGAAAAAGAAAGCTCCATTGATGTAGCTCCTTGTAATAGATTGAACTGACAAAATACGAAAGACAGACCTGCTTTCTGGAAGATTTCCCAGAAGACTCAAACGTTACACAGAGACATGAAAAGTTGCAGAGAGGGCAATTTATTCCTTGGTGGCCCAAAATGTGGAGAGATGAGGTATCAATCATTCAACATTAGCTTCAATTATATTATCATTGTGTTGAATTATTGGCATTATGTTAAGTTTGTTTAAAGAGAGAAGGAAAGAAATAACCACGAAGAGCTGAGACTAAATCGAAAAAGTTTCCCTGTGATTTAGAAAACGTTGTGACAGATATTGATGCTAAAAGCAAGCAAGGAATTATTTCAAATGTTCATGCAGAGTTGCTACAACCTGGTTATTAGAAATTAGTACTGATTTATTTGTTTTTCATTACTTTGTGATTATTGTAAACTGCCATATATCATGTGTGGTATTTTGTTATCCCCTTACGCATTAATAATACATGGATTGTATCAACCAACACAACGGCCTGCTTTCGATTAAAAGTAGAACGAAGACTAATGAATACTACCTGCCGGTACTACGGAAGCAGATCAAGCAGATATCAGATAGGATAGAATCCACTTCAAGAACTTCAACAAGCGTTGCTGTCAATGTATTTTAATGAAACAACGATACTGAGATTGACGATGAATCAGACAGCAACTCGACAGTATCAGAGATGGAATTTAAAGAAGCAAAATATGTACAGGCAGTAGAAACGATCGCACAAATACCCACTAATTTATTTTAGGTGCGTTCATCGCTAATGTAGCATATTTACATCACCATTGGCCATACAAAGAAGTAGGAGATTAATCTATATGGTAAAAGTGTAATTATTTCATCACACTCCTAACTCAGAGTACTGTGTTCTTACACATGGTCTGCAACAAAGATGGCTTTTAATCGAGCACAAAAATAAAAAAAGAAAAACAATACACCTTTAGTATTAAAATCAAATTACAAACCTTCATTTGTAAGAGTATTATAAAGATAGTGACGTTTTTCAGACTGTAGGAAATCTTGGTATTATGATGGTACAAGAAAAGTATTTAATTTCATTATTATAAAAATGTTTTGAATATGATCATTTACATATAGCTGATGGCACTATGGTATACGATATAAAATAGGATGTGCATTATATGGACAAAATAAAAAACAGCAGAAGAGGAAGTTTGCTTGAAAGATATATCTAATTTTGTCATTTGAATCCAAGTGAAGTTTTATTTATTTATCTTTTTATTGTACTTTTAAAGGATACAGAGACTAGAGCAAACAGTAAAATACATTATGTGTGATCCTGCTGACTCAGATTTCATTTTACCTGTGTGTGTGTGTGTGTGTGTGTGTGTGTGTGTGTGTGTGTGTGTGTGTGAGATTGGGACCAATTATTGGAAGAGGCATCATTAGAACCAAACATTGTTTTGCTTAAGACTTACTTACTGCCCATTAAGCTTATTGGCTTCTAGGGCAGCAACGAAGCTCTTAAACTTCTGTTTGTCGGTGTTTTCGTAGGTTTACTGTGGGAACTGAATTAGTACCGGGAGTCCTTCAGCACATCCTTAATAGTACGATGTCATGTTGTCTTAGGTCTCCCACGCTTCCATCGTACCATAGGTGTCTAGTGCAGTGCTATCGTTAAAACTGCTTCTGCCTCCTTTTCCATAAAATGCCCGATCTACAGTGTCTTCTCATGATGATAGTGGCCATGTTTTTATGGTAGCATCGCAAAAGTAGGTCATGGTTGAAAATTTTCCTTGGCCAAAATATATGAAGTATCTTGCAGAGCTGGAGATGTGGAAGGGCTTGAGCTTGGCAAGACCACACTTGGTCATACGCCATCACTACCAGCCATAGGGTTGATAAGACGCAGCTATGGTACAGTGTAATCATGGCGTGGATACCATACTGTGTTGATCTCCATACACTATTTATACTTTGAAATACATTTTTGGCCATGTTTCGTCAGCTCTGGATGTCATTCTTGGTACCACCATTTTGTCGGATGCTGCTACCGTATGTGTAAAGTTGTTGTTGCAAGGTAAGTTTACGTCATCTATCCTGATTAGTATTGGTGACTCTATGTTGAGATATATGACCTCTGTCTTGTTTTGGTTTATTCTCAGTCCTACCTGGTGCGCATAGGTACCGAGGCATTGTATCTTATCTTGCATATGCTGGTGTGTATTGGAAAGTAACGCCAGATCATCAACAAAGTCCAGGACTTCCAATCTGGAAAACAGTGTCGTAGTAATAATAATGACAGCGGAGATGAAGCAGTCAGATACAATGCTGTTGGCCGTTTCCAACTGGAAAATGCCATATATATTGTCTAGTTGTATGTAGGTGACAAAATTGTACAATGAAAACTCCACAAATAAGCTTGTAACAACATCCCATCAAGAAGAAACGACATCCCTCGTACAAAAGAAATCGCAGATTAGAGGCATTGCGTCAGTCGCGTATAGGACAAAACCAGCTGACCTATGCATACCTCCTACAGGGTGAATATCAAAGTGCATACCCTGCATGTGTCAGCGAGCAGTGAGCACAATTTTTTTGTGTTTTGACTTCAACCCTATAAAACAGAAATTCATTGTGCATGACCTGTTATGTGGCACCATACGTCCATTAGTGTGCTTATGTTAAACGCTAACACACATATCACAAACACACACACGCACGCACGCACACGCTAGTATTGGCATTAAAATAATATCTGATTCAACACTACCAGTCACAGTCAATTCTATAAATACATATTAATTCATATTTTTATCACGTAGTATCGATTACAGATAAAATTCATGTGACTTGATAATCTTCCCAACTTCCAAGGAATGGGATACTTATATACATACATACACGTAAGTGCGTACGTGCATGTATGCATGCGTACTCATGTACGTACGTACATGCATACATAGATACACTATTACTGGCAGGGAAAATTATATATGATTGAACACTATCAGAGTCACGATCGAGTCTCTAAATAAGTATTAATTGATATTTTTATCACGTAGTGTCAACTACAGATTAAATCCGGGTGACTTCATAATCTCTTAAACTTCAAAGGCTTATTGTGCTACTTGCCGATAACCCTTGATTTTAGGTAAAAGTACCTAAATAAGAACTGGGTTATATTGATTGTCGCCATCCTTGACTTATTATAATTTGAAAGAAGAAAAAAAATCTTGATAAAAACACGGCTATCAAGACTCGGCCACTCTTGAAAGTTGTGCTAGGAAAAAGTGCCTCCTAAGCATTTTTGAAACAGTTTAAAGAAACTCGATTGAACAATCGTTACTCAGAAGCATTGTTACCAGGGGAGGATGATATAATATCCTCTGTGTGTGTGTGTGTGTGTGTGTGTGTGTGTGTGTGTGTGTCTTGGCGGGTTGCGGGAAGGTTGTTGGGCTAAACAAGAAGGCCTGAGGTCTGTTGGATAGGACCTCTTGTGAGGGCATAGATGGCAGGAACTGAAGGTCCAGGAAGCTCCTGCATTATTATTATATATATATATATATATATATATATATATATATATATATATATATATATATATATATATATATATATATATATATATATATATATATATATATCAGTAAAGAAAATACTCAGACTCATGAAAATTTCAGTTAATTCGCGCTCATTTTGGAGTGGGTGGGTGATGGTGGATCCGCTCTAATTACTGTATATAAATGTGACTTTTGAATATGTCACTGTTCGCTGGTTTCTTAGTAAAGATTTATCTTGCGTTCAATTCAGAAAACGGGATATATTAAGCCAGGCCTTTCTTCGTTCCATCCCACTTTCATTTCCGCAAAGTAACTAATATTTATTATCTCATTTAAACTACATTTGGTATATTTCTAACTTTTTGTCAATGATTTAGCTTGATATTAACGAGACTTGGTTAATTTCGATCGTTAACGATCCACGTCATTGTCCGATCCACCTACATTCATTTTCGTACAACAATGCCCCTAATTTCCAACAAATCGTTAATAATGAGGCATTGGCCGCACTTGATTTTAGAGATCTACCTCATCGTTTAAGAGAGTTATTGTCCTTGATCATACCCATTCACTTTGGTTTCTACACAGTAACTCTCACCTAATTAATTTTGCATCTTACTTTCATATGGTATGCAGCTTGATATCGGACTGACGTTGACTGAGCTCGACTCTCATTATGTTTATGCCTTTTTGTTTATGTCCTGTATCATCATTTAGCTTAGTTATGTCCCCTGATCGTTAGATTGATCATCTGTTGGTTTTAAAGAATAGTTGCGGAATTATTATTTTATTTGACGAAAATCTGATATGCAGCTCGATAATGGTAATTTCAGCGGGATATAATAATGAACTTCCAAAGATAACAAGATTACAAACATTAATAATAATAATAATAATAATAATAATAATAATAATAATAATAATAATAATAATAATAATAATAATAATAATAATGACGACGACGATAATGATGATGATAATTCGACAGAAACATGAATAGGTGACCAATGAACTACTATCCGTATAATCGTTTTTATCAAGGAACCGAAAACTCAAAAAAGTGAATTCATCAACAGCCCGAAAAGTGTCCCTCGAAATTGATCAAGGAAATCTGACAACTTAGAAGTCGGTCCTCTTCCAATAAGAAATCAATGTGTCCTGGAACTGACTGATTTCTCGAATATGACCCGAGAAACCGACACGTAGCAGGAAGAAATCTATTGGATGCATTGAATCGTGATACTCTTAGAAAAGCAATTAAGGGCATGTGCAAATGCTTCGTCAAACTTAAAATCGATCCAGAAACAGCAACATCAATGGTTTTACAACCCATACGAGACGATGACTCATCTGTATCGCTGCAGGAGTGCTCATTGATATATCACCTGACTGCATTTTTCTCGCACCCGGTAATCCCTTTGCACTCGTGGTGTGTGGTTGCTTCAAACACTTGACGTTCAGTTTGAAACGGTCTATAATTCATACGTTTCCAAGAGCAAGTAAAATAAAGTAGAGATCATATTTTAGATGCAATTCACTGAAACTATTCAGGTGAAAGTTTAGGCAGTAATTCACTTAAAGGAATAAATACCTATTACTTAGGAGTTACCACGATACTGAAGTCCATATAAAAATCGTATGAATATGGGCACGAGATTCAGGAATTGGATAAATCTGGGCACGAGATTTAGGAATCATATGAGTTTGGGCACACTATTTAAGAATCGTATGAATATGGGCACGAGATTTAGGAATCGGATAAATCTGGGCACGAGAGTTAAGAGTCGGATAAATCTGGGCACGAGAGTTAGGTGTCGGATAAATCTGGAAACGAGATTTGCAAATAATATGAATCTGGGCACGAAATTTAGGAATCGCATGAATCCGGGAACTAGATTTAGGAATCGCATGAATCCGGGGACTAGATTTAGGAATCGTATTAATCGGGGTATGAGCTTTGAAATTGATATATATTTTCTGCTGAATATATTTACTGTCTTTCGAAGTTTGACTGTCAACAGGACACAACAAGCGCTAAACATGAAATATATTTCTTCAATGATTACGTTCAACGTTGGTGTGCATTATCTGTTTCCCCAACAGCATAAGTGCAAACACAGTCGGAAAATTAAGGGAAATTATGGAACCGTGGGTTATTATACACCTTTATTTCCTTATTTATCCTCAAGACAGATGCGAGATGTCGAGGGTTCCAACAAACAGTTGCATCTCTATGCGTTCAGGGGGCCCCGAGTGGCCGAGTGGTCTAAAGCGCTGTCCGTTACGGATCACTGCCATCTCACCTCTGTCTGCGTGGGTTCGAGTTTAGGATTCGGCGAATGTGGATATGTGAGAAAGCTTGCCAGTAGCTTTCGTGGGACGGTGGTTCTTTCCGGTGATTTCCCGGTTTCTTCCTCCACCATTAATACTGGCCGCCATGAATAGCCTATCGTGTGCTGAAAAATGGCGTTAAAAACAACAATAACAACAACAACAACAACTATGTGTTCAGCATTAAGAGATTAGGTTTAGTACGTGTCGGCCTGGTGTCCGGAGAATGTGACTGGGTAGGACATAATGTTACATGTCTGCGGCATGATGCCCCACTACTAGACATCACTGTAACATTCCACACTGCAGACATTGTAGCGATATGAATAAAAAAAATTGTTAAAGCTGCGTTAAAATTCCAAATCACACACAGAGAGAGAGAGAGAGAGAGAGAGAGAGAGAGAGAGAGAGAGAGAGAGAGAGAGAGAGAGAGAGAGAGAGAGAGAGAGAGAGAGAGAGAGAGCTAGCTGTAATGTTTTTTCCCATTATTGCAACAAGGATCATCTGACTTCACAGCGGATAGATTGCAGTGACATTTCTTTTTGAGCTAGGCAATTCAGCATACCTACTAAATGAGAGTACAAGATTAGCAAGTACTGAATGTGGATTGGTTGGTAAATACCGGTATAGAGACGGTCTAATTTGGTATATCGTGCAACTTTAATTGTAAATAAAAGTGTCGATGGTAAGCCTCGTATTTAGGTCATCATTAAATTTGATCAGCAACGGCTATAGAAGATAAACCAAATCTGACTGATCCAACATCTTTGTTTACATAAGAGGTTGAACACTAACTAGGTTTCTCGATTAATCAGACCTCACGGTAGCATACAAGGTATCTGGTACGCGATAACTGAATTCAGGTTAATAAAGTAACGATACATTCATTGATGCTCAGAATACGGGTATAACTGTTAACTGAACGTGATGTTCCAGTTTCAATGAATTATTTCAAACGGAAGGTTGCTTGCAGTAAATATTCTACTTTTTCTGTTAAAAAAGAACCATTTACTGTATATATTGTGAACAAAGTTCTAGTTTTAAGAAGTAAAAACTGTTCCGCCGCACAATGTAGTATTTGCTTCCATGCGTTTAAGCTGTCAGATGAGGCAAGTACGATGTGATGACGATTTTGAGATATGACTGTGTCGTTCCTATTGGTTTGCACATTCTTTTTTTTTAAATGTACAAATGCAGTCTCTGTTTCCTTATAATATGTCATGTGTTCATGCCCAACAGTAATTTGCCATGTGTATAGCTGGTTAAACTTTTGCTTAAATAACAGCATCATTCTTTACCAAAGTCGCTGACCAAGACGAAATTGTTTATTTGATCACGATCACCAATATACATACATTATGAAGGCAGAACACGAACCTCCTAATGCAGAGCACCAAGCGAGGTAGTTAGTTCGAACCGCCGATCTCTCGCTTCAGAGACTGACGCTCTAACCACTTAGGCCACCAGAACGGTCACTTTTCTAAGTAACCTTTGTAATTTAGAATTGTTGAATGTTCAGTTTGTCAAGACCGTAATGATAATGAATGTGCATGGTTTCGTGCTTAATTTGAGAAATTCCGACAAGTTCTTGAATTCCATTGACACGAAGTACCGTACTGTACCGTATCGTACCGTACTGTACCGTACCGTACCGTACTGTACTGTACTGTACTGTACTGTACTGTACTGTACTGTACTGTACTGTACTGTACTGTACTGTACTGTACTGTACTGTACTGTACTGTACTGTACTGTACTGTACTGTACTGTACTGTACTGTACTGTACGGTGCCGTGCCGTACTACACTGCATTGTCCTGTCCAACAGACAGTTATTTGCCTCTTATAACTTTAATGTGATAATGACAAAGTATAGCTCCATACAGCAGTTGTGTTCCAATTTCATTTTTGATTCTGATTGTCTGTAATTTTATCATTTAAAGGAGAAGAATGAATGATGGTTACAAACATGCAGTATAATACAAATGGAAGAAACATGGAAATTTTCTAAATACATGCATGATAATAAAATAAAATTAGCTGAGGTTCCATCAACATTTGATGATTATTATTAGTGAGTTGATGTGAAGATTTTGTGAACGAGTCCTTGATACTGATGCTATGACGACTTACACCATTTGTCAGGAGAAATTGACAGTGGTATAGACACAATAACGGAATTAACACTTTTGACAGGTGAAGGAGTCTTTGATATAGACTGGATGATGGACTGACACTATTTATCGGGTGAAGGAGTCTTTGAGATAGACTGGATGATGGACTGTCACTGTTGGTCGGGTGAAGTAGTTCTTGATATAGACAGGATGATGGACTGTTACAATTTTCGGGTGAAGAAATCTTTGATATAGACTGGGTGATGGACTGACACCATTTGTCGGGTGAAGGAGTCTTTGATATAGACTGGATGATGGTCTAACCCATTTGACAGGTGAAGGAGTGTTTCATATAGATTAGATGATGGACTGATACCATTTGTCGGGTGAAGGAGTCTTTGATATAGATTGGATGATGGTCTAACCCATTTGACAGGTGAAGGAGTCTTTGATATAGACTGGATGATGGACCGCCACAGTTTGTCGGGTAAAGGAGTCTGATATAGACTGGATGATTAACTGTCACTATTTGGCGCTTGAAGCAGTCCTTGATATAGAGTGGATGATGGTTTAACACCATTTGTCAAGTGAAGGAGTCTTTGATATAGAATGGATGATGGACTGTCACTATTTGTCGGGTGAAGTAGTCATTTATATAAACTCTACTATGAACTGACAATATTTGTCGGGTGAAAGTCCTTGATATAGACTCGATAATGGACTGGCTTTATTTGTCGGGTGAAGGAGTCCTTGATATAGACTCGATGATGGACTGTCACAATTTGTTAGGTGATGGTGTCCTTGATATAGATTCGATGATGGACTGTCACAATTTGTTGGGTGAAGTAGGTAATGATGTAGACATGGTGATGGACTGTCACCATGCTTCTTTAAATTTGGTATATTTCAAGATGAATAATTCTTTTCGACGGAGTTGAAAATGTTCTGAATATTTAAAATAAATTCTTATATTTTTTTTAAAACTTATTGATAGGCATATGAAATTCATTCTAAATTCAAAATTGCTCAATAGGTCCAAGAAAATTATTGCTGTTTTTTTTTAATATTAAATAACCGATTTTCTTTAATCGTTCCTGTGTTATTCTTCAAATATTCAACTGTTCTAGCGGAATTAATTATCATAATGTTCTAAAAGAGCTATAATGTTGACATTTAAATCTCCTATATCAACACATATTTGATATTTGTTTTATATCCAATGACTGTTAACACAGTGTGGGATGTGGTTTCGAATTGCATATTGTTAAAAATATATCACACAATGTAGTTGCGTTAACTTTATATCCGGTGGCAAAAATGAGATCATACTTGTCAAACAGCTATGAAATAAAATCGCATTCAGTGGGATTTTCCGATCGTTTTCGAGGACTTCATTGTTAGCTTAAAACATTTGTCAAACAATCATTATTTGATGAAACATTTGATACTAACATTTGGCCTTGTATTCGAGAGCTAACAATTTATGCAAAATACCAAAGGCTTGTGTTTCCAAAAGGTTAAATGCAACGGCATTTCAACTATAGAGCTTCAAATATTTGACCTACTCGGAAGATGCTTAAGTCTGTGATTTGCTCTAAAATGAACCAGAATTAAAGTTATTCTGCAAACATTTTATTTTTCTCTTGGCAGAATTTCAGAAATGAAAAAAATACATGCATATCTGATGATGAACATAAGGCAATTTGGTAACCATATCGTCATCATTTATTGAAACAGATTTTGTTTTAATTAATAATTTGTTTCGGTTTTCAGTACTTGAAAGAATATTTATTGCTGCTGTTATGAGGTATAATGCCTTTTTGTTAGCACAAGATACTCTATACAACCCAAGATACGCTATAAAGACCCGGAAAAAACCACCAATCCACGAGAAAGTACTGGCAAACTTTCGCACGTACCCACATTAGCCTAGCCCAGACTCGAACCCACACAAACAGAGGTGAAATGGCATTAAGTAGAAGTGAGCGCTTTAGACCACTCGGCCATGCACTTGGGGAACCGAAAGAATATTTAGTTCTTAGTAAAGTGGATTAAAATGTTATATCCTTTACTCCTTAAGGCAGTCGACCCAGTCTGGTCCTGGCGGGATTTGAATCCTCGACACAGATTTTGACTTGGGCAATCAACATCATTCCCGACTCGGTTGACGCGGAGTTCACTGCTCGTAAAACATGTAGAAACTAAAGCTGTTATCAATATCCATGACCTTCTTTGAAAAGTCCATGTTTTAGCTTGATAATCATCATTTTTAATATGACCTACATTTTTTCCCTAATCGCTAACGCTATCTGAACATTCTCCGTAGCAATTTTGGAGTGGGGGTGGGGGTGGTTTTAAAGGATTGCTTCCGCGTTGAGTTTTATTGCTCAAATTAAATTACGCGATATTAATTCACTGATTAAAATCCTAAACATTCCCCTGAACAATTCCTTTATGCCATTTGAAGCATAGCTTGTTAAAGAAAAAAAAGTTGATCACTAAGACGGCATACTCGTAGATCGATAAATAAAACTAATAGGTCTGTTTGTCAATGCTCTTCGGCGTTAATGGGTCTGAACTAATGAAACCATCGAGAAGATTAACCCATATCATCTGAAAGTGCGTATTTGGCTATTAGGAATAAAATATTACCAAAGGCACAAATGAATTAGGATTGCTGAAATCTGTTATCGTTCTAAGATGTGTGCGACTGGGTTGATAATTGGCAAGCACAATTGTAAATTAAGGATGTTTATCTTTCCACGTTGAATCTTAATATGTTAGAACAAATTATTAATTTGGATTTTGTAACAATGCGTCTTCCGATACAACGTATCTTCTATGTGTCCTAATTTTGAAAATACGTACCACACTTAAGAAACAAAACAGATTATCCTGTAATGAAAATCAATGAAAAGAAATTAATTTTATTTTACTCTGACATTTGCACGTGGATCAGTATTTTTCTTTTACATCTCTCTCTCTCTCTCTCTCTCTCTCTCTCTCTCTCTCTCTCTCTCTCTCTCTCTCTCTCTCTCTGCTTCTCTGTAAAATCATCGTTTAAACTTATTTTCCCTCTGTCTGTCTGCCACTCTGACCATCATTTGTTTAAATTTGCTATAAATCATACTACAAGATTGTACAGATAAAGGAGACCTTGCTGAATTTACCCTGGAACGAATACAAAAAAAAATGTGGAATTTTACTACACAAAAAGGATGTATTCTAAGACAATGCATTTATTATAACACATTTGCAGTTATTGATTCAAGCTTACAGTAAAACTCGTCAGTAGTCTATGTTCCTTTCTTAGATATTCATTTCACCCCACATTCATTGTCCATCCCCATTAGAAAAGCTAAATTTACAGACAGCAATATTGAAAGCCACGTTTAATCATATTTCTAAAGGACATTATGGGTTTTTGTTGTCACCGCTTCAACTAAAAACAAACACCTTTCTTTAAATGCCAACCAAAAATATTTAAAAACGGTATCTCACGGAACGGCAGAAATTGCCATATATAATGCGTCTCCGGTTATTGGAACTGCACTCTTCCTGACAGGGACCGTGTAAAACTTTTTTTTATGTACTCGTCCTGTTCCGTGTATAGGCATATTTGCATATTTGCATCTGAACAGTTAATAGGGCTCTTTTTGATAATCACAGTATGTAACATATATATGGTTGGATGGGAAGGGAGGGCGACAGGGTATTCTGACCCGCCTCCCGCTAAACAAAGAAATACACACATACGGTCACTTCAGTTTTGACCGTAATTTTATTCTTGTGCACTTTTATTGGGTATTTTGCACAGTCTGAGTAAATCGACACATAAGACTTGCTTTTGTACCCTTTCTAGGACAGTCAGGACATTTTTGAAATCTTTGAAACACCGCCCCCAAAAGTACCGCTCCGGTGGCCTAGTGGTGAGAGCGTCTGCCTCGGATGTGGGAGGTTGTGGGTTGGATCCCCGGCCGTGTCATACCAAAGACATACAAAAATGGTACTAACAGCTGTCTTGCTCAGCATTAAGAGGTTAGTGTTAGGACTGGTCGGTCTGGTGTCAGGATAATGTGACTAGGTGGGACGTCATTCAACATGACTGCTACATGATGCCCCAACGCTGGACATCACTATAAACTGCCCCACTGGAGACATCGTAGTGATATGACTGAAAAATTGTTAAAGCTACGTTAAAAGTCTGAAACACCCACCCACCCACACACGCGCGCGCTTAAGCACGCACGCACGCACACACACACACACACACACACACACACACACACACACACACACACACACACCGCACCAACATTTCACCATTTTACCTGCTCCAGCCCTGATTCGGCTACGTCACGTAAAAAGCATAGTTATAGAGTACTTTTCTCTACATTATATATTCGCTTATAAATCGAGTCAGCTGCAAACAACAATGATTCTGGTTTTTCGGTTGATCAGAGTCTCCGTTGCACTTATTATTCCTAAAAAAAACAGCACCAGATCTGCCAGCTCATACAATGGCAGATATGATCCTGGTCAGTGCAGTTTACAGTAGGACTTATAAGGTTGAATAATATAATTTGCCTGTTTGTAATCAGTCTATAATACGTCCAGTCTATAATAGGTCCAGTCTATAATATATCCAGTCTATAATAGGTCCAGTCTATAATATGTCCAGTCTATAATATGTCGCAAACGAAGCTCACTTTGATTTGTACAAAGGTGCCTAATGCAAGCTTGACACTAAAATGGAGCAAAACTCACAAACGTGTTGTGGTGCAGTTTTAAACATGGGCCCTGATTTCTCCAGGGTTTTTGCATTTACATTTATATTTTTGTGTAATTTGGGCGTCAGTTGGATGTGGAGAAAGTTTCCTTTTCGGACAGCTTTTAAGCAGCTTTATTAGTCAAAACTCAACGAAGTTAAGAGAACATCGTTATTTTGTGACTTTTCTTCTTATCGAGCTCTCAGTATTTTGCAAGACTAAAGCTTTACTTATTTTTTTTGTCACGCCAAAGAGAAAACGCCATAAGACAGTTCTATAAGTATGTAATTGTTTTTCACAAAAAAATGTTCCGATCAATACAATGGGAATAAGTCTCTCACCCCATTACCTCCAACTCTCACACAATGCTCGTCATTTCAATAGATTCGTGAAGCCCTTACCGTCGAAACAACAGACGAGGCGTGATGACCTAATGACCTTTAGGTGTGAGGACGAAAGACGTTCCAGTTTTTGGGGGCAATCAGTAATCATACCCCTTCAGTAGTTATCTAGAATGGATGTCCGTCATCTCGTACAAAGGCTGGTAGAAATTGAGACGTACAGAGTTTTTCTTTTAACTGTAAGTTACCGACGTTTGTGCGTGAATGTATGTATGTACGTCTGCGCGCTCGTATGTGTGTTAATTTTAAAATGTAGTTTTATGATTATATAAATATCTGCTGGTTTGGCTTGACCAGGTCAAGCTTCATTGTCTTGAAAATACAAGTGATCTGGGTCAAACATACCGCTGGCCAGACAAAAACCATACAAACCGATCCGTTGTCCTAGTGGTTTGGCCAGACAAAAACCCTACAAACCGATCCGTTGTCCTAGTGGTTAGAGCGTCATCCTTGGTTGAAGGTGGTCGCGTGTTCCAACTCCGTCTGAGTCATACCAAATTTATAAAATGGTACTAACAGCTGCCTCGCAAGGCGCTCAGCATTAAGAAATTTCTGTTAGGACTGGTCGGCCTTGTGTCAGGATAATGTGACTGAGAGGACATCATGCTACATGTCTGCAGCACGATGCCCAAGTGCTAGACGACACTACAAAGTGCCACAAGAACCACACTGCAGACATCGTAGCGATATGAGTGAAAAAGTGGTAAAGCATGTGAATAATCCTAATCACACACACACACACACACACACACACACACACACACACACATCATGACATTTGTCACTCCCTGTCTCTTAATTTCTACCATATGAAATCCTTAAAGATGCTTGATAGCGGGTTGAAAAGGAAAATTTATTGACGTTAAAGTGACTTAATAACTGAAAGGTGTCACTGTAAAAATGAGGGGCCCCGAGTGGCCGAGTGGTCTAAAGCGCTGTCCGTTAAGGATCACTGCCATCTCACCTCTGTCTGCGTGGGTTCGAGTCTAGGATTCGGCGAATGTGGATAGGTGAGAAAGCTTGCCAGTAGCTTCTCGTGGGTCGGTGGTTCTTTCCGGTGATTTCCCGGTTTCTTCCTCCACCATTAATACTGGCCGCCGTGAATAGCCTATCGTGTGCTGAAAAATGGCGTTAAGCCCAACAACAACAACAACAACAATCACTGTAAAAATGTAAACGTGAATACTACTAAGAAAGGAAGGGCCATTCATGCATTTGTCAAGGTACAAATCTAAATCGTGTCCTTTGATATATATATATATATATATATATATATATATATATATATATATATATATATATATATATATATATATATATCGTTCAAGGTTTTGCCCATTTTATTTTCAAGCTACATCCAGTACATGCAGTTCTTAATAAAAGTGCATGCGGTGTAGTAGAGAAATGCACCGGAAGTACTGTTTCGAGTATGACGAAGAGACAGACCAGTATATGTCGGAACTCACTCGTCCTATTTTCTGTCGAAACTCGTCTTATTTCTTCTAAAATCTAATTATGGTCACACTTTGCTTCTTTAATACACGAAGGGTTAGGAAGCGTGCATATCGAGGCGAAGAGCTTGAAGGAAGTATTGTGTACAGCCAGTTCCAGTGTTTTCATCTTTTTCTCGACTTTTCCTTAATTTCAATTCTTCCAATTATTGCCTTGCATCAAGGTGTGATAAGGCGGTAGCTTTGATTGCAAATACGTACTCAGTCGGGGAATTACATGGGGAACTTATATCAGCGTATCGTGTCATAAATAGCATTTATGAAACCAAAACATTGAAAGTTTTTAAACAATGAGCACAGGGGTTTAAAAATATGACGACCATAATGTACCAAATTTAACGGTGATCCATTGTTGTGTTTTCAATATTCGGGTATTAAAAAAAAACCCCAGGACAATTATTGGTCGATATGTGCATACAAAAATGCTGGGGTGGTTTTGTTCGTAAGATTGTGTGGTTGATGACATGACGAACGGAGAGACGGACACGAAGATTCTTGGTCACATAGAGGTAGAAATGCCGTCTATGGAATTACCAACGTTTTCGTCCCCTGAGACATGTATTCATAAAATATTCAGATGTAGTCTCCTGCTCACGTAAATGCATAAATTATATTTTATAAAGATTGGTAGCAACAAGCTAAATAATAGATGAATGAAATACGTCGCATAAAACCGGTGATCTTGACAAGTGCATATTGTGATATACTGAAAAAAAATCTAAACATTTAATGAAGTCATATACATCAATATAGATTTACACATGCGATTAAAATTTAATATAAACCAATTAAAGTCTAATATATATCAAGGTACATTTGCAGTTGAATTGTCTTGCTTTCATTAAACAGCCTTTTAATTGACTATAATCTGTTTTTAAAATACGGAGATATTTGATATCAATGCTCTGTATATCAAGGGAACATATATTTGATAGTTAATTATTTCATTATAAGCCTTTTCAAACGGAATGTTGACACAAAGCAAGTGTTTTGGTACCACTGGGGAGTTAATTAAAACCGCTGGGGAGTTAATTAAGTTTGAAAACAAAATAAACAAACATAACTGATACAAAGATTAGCAGTTATTTTTCTTCTTCAAAAATGTTCATGCGTTTTTTGGCATCGCGCAAAATATGTTATAAATATAAACTTTAGCTCACGTTCTGTAAAACGCAGCTTGATATACATGTTCTGGTTAAGTTTTCTAAATGCTGTTATTTATAAAAGAAACAAGGTTCTGTTTAAAAGAGAAATTTGAAGCAAGTGTCATTTAATTGTCATAGACATTGGATAGGGGCCCACAAATATACTAAAAATAATAATTTACTGACTTTAATTTTGACTTTGTGGAGAAAACCTGTATAAATTATATACCTCATAAGCGTATGCAAACACTGTCTTTAGGTGCTGAATTCCTAACTGCAGGTAACAACTTTTATAAACCTGCATTCTTGTGCCGCTAATTTAAAGCATGTTTGATCTCGTTCACTACACTCTAATGCTATTTGTTTAGTATCGAAGGTTTTTCTGTGATTGGTAGTAACTGGTGCAATATATGGATTTCCTTATGAAGATTTGAATGACCATCAAATTGCTGTCAACATTTCGGTTGAATAATGTACATTATCTTTTTAAAGCAATTAAACGACCCGATATCGTGGTTAAAAAAGGGAGATGCTTTTGCAAGAGCATCCTCTCTTGTTTTCCCAAGATTCAAAGAGTGGCATTTTTATCACCTTCTTTTGTTTTGATCGTCTGTATAAACCAAGTGTGAGCTTATCAATTTCAGGTCCTGGTTCCTAGTGACCAAGGAAGAGTAGACGACACTTTTTCTTGGCACAAAAAGAAAACAGAGACTCTCCTGGTAATAATAAAATTGTGATAAGCCATGAAATCTAGGGTATTATTAGATAGGTATTCTGACGATTGACACACAAATATCGTATATTTACTTTTACATAAAATTCTGTTATATCGAATGTACGTAAACGAGCGTTCTGGTGATCGTTTTATAGACCGTATATATGTGCAGAATTGTTCGCACATCATTTTGTCGGTTCAACATATAATTGTAAAGCTTCTCGTTGCTATAGATACAGTTTAATGTAACTTGTTGCTATAGATGCAAATGTAACGTTACTCGTTGCTGTATATATTACACTTCAATGAAAACAAAATTGCTAGAGAATTTTCTTTACGTTCTTCAGATAATATAATGTACAGAACATTTGTTCAGCTGTCGCTTTAAAAATCGTTTTTGCTAGTTTTTTTTTACTCTCTATAAAGAGTATGTTTGATAGTACTATTGGAACTCTCCAATGCAAAACCTAACGATGCTAATGCGGTAGATCGACCATCTGTAATCGCCATTAATCTGGCTTCTATGGATCAAGATGAGGTTCTTACTCGTGGGTACAGTTCACTAGCAGACGCTGTATAGTAAAATAGATTGTTTTGCCTTTATCGATTTATCGAGAAGAACTTGAAATCATCATATCGTGTGAATTTGCAATATCTTAGAACTCGAGACTAAATCTTACACCAATCTGCAATATATTTAAGGCATTACAAAATTTAAATGCATTTTGAGATATAATGTTCCTTTATTCCATTATTAATTATCGTTTTTCGCAAGTGCAAATAGTATTTCTACAAAACTATAGTGATGTATTGAGAGACATAAATGGGTTGAGTTAAAACTCGAGATAGATGAACATGATGACTAAAGATGTATTTTATATCAGCAATGAAATGTCACGTGCTTCAAAATTTTTTACAAAATTGTAAGTCATACAGGACGTACTTCACATATATTTTTTTATACACCTTCCAAAGTTAAGTCACACAGTTATTTTTCTTGGAGGTCGTATCATTTTCTTTCTTGGAGGTCCTATCCCTATTAGTCTCAACTTTGATTTGGGTATCTAATAAATAGCAAATGCATGTACAGTATACAGCTAAAATACTGTATTAAGTTCACAGAGAAGCAAACGTTTAAATTCAGATAATCAACTTCATGAATATTCAAACATTGACTTTAATCATTTCTATTCAAATCGATTACCGAATTTGCTCATGTGAATCATTATTAAGCAATGTTTGACGAACAGTTTTGTTTTACTATAGCTTTCCTACCTGCAAAACGCAAGAAGTTTTGCATGATGTAGACGAGATATCTGCTTATTCTTTGTAAATTCTTATTGATTGTTATAGGGGGAGGTAAATATTGATGCAAAGACAACCATTCAAATGAGGATATGTGGTTAATGTAGCTTGTGGAAATGGTTTTGTTGTACTAGACCCTGCTCCCGGAACCTCTGGATTTTAATTTGCATAGCATTTTAGTACATTCATGTCAATCATTAGAAGCGCTGATCTCGGAAATCCTATCATTGCTGTAGCTTCATTTTACAGAGCACCTTCTTTACGTTCTATATTTTGTCGTCTGAAGGGCGCCCAGTTGACTGAGAGGTCTAAGTCGCTCGCCTTTACATATCACATCTCACCTGTTTCAAAGAGTTCGAGTCTCAATTTGGCCAATGTGGGTATATGAGAAACTTTGCCAATATCGTCCCGTTGGTCGGTTGTTCTACCTCTATCAAATATATTGGCCGCCACAAAAACATTGTCGTCTGGAAAATGGTGAACAACAAAGTAACAAGGGTATGCTTGGCTTGAACACAAGAAAATTAAAATCTGTTATTCACCAATACGAGAACCTAATTCGTGGTCCATATTGTCGTCTGGAAGATCTTCAGCAATAGATTAGCAAAAGTGCGATAGTGGTTACTTATAGTAATAATGTTTGAATTTCAGTGCTTTTACACATAAGCGTCATGAATAATTAATTACCTGTATTCTGCCTTCATAGGGAGATAATTCTGTAACGAAAGAAGGAATGTTTGGAATGAGAGAAGGAATTTTTAGAATGCGCGCCTTATCCGCGAGGCATGACTGTCGTATTTATACGCATAAAATACGTTACCAACTGACAACCGCCTGTACTGAAACTATCCGAATTCTTATGGATCAAAGTCTGCACAAATTGATATTCGTACGAAAAATTTAAAATCCTTTCCTTACATAAATTGTAAGAGTCATCGGTTGTTGAAGATTTTCACCACACTTTAGACCTGGGCAAATAAGGTCCGCATATCAGTTACATCCGTCACACCCTGGCAGAATTTAAGTCCTGCCCAACGGGCTTTGCCTGATGCCTCCCGAATACCTATCAAGTCATTTACACTGTCTTAATAACTTCCTCCCAAATTATTAACTTTGACCGCTTTGGCGACCTGCCCCAAGATCAATCACACTGTCATCTACTGGAACATTAGTACAATACCTAACCTGTCAATGTTTCATATCCAAATTGACACACACACACACACACACACACACACACACACACACACACACACACTCGTCTCGCAGGACATATACTGCAACTTTTGAAAGAAATATGAAATTCATGTACACACTCACCACATTTATCGTATCGATCAAGATTCTAGCATGACGAAGGGCCTCATAGGTTGAATGATGTGGTGGTGGAGGGTAAAGGCAGAAGATATATTATCTAACAAAAATTATTATTTTCTGTTTTCAACATCCTTGCATGCATTTATGGTAAATGTAAATTTTACTTTACTTTCTTTTTCAAAGTAAGTGAAATTGAAATGCAGTATTTAAAATATGTTCGCCGTTAATTTCTTTCGACTGGACTAATTGAATCCATATTTAGAAACAGCCTGAGCATCTGCTGTATATAAAAAATAATTTAGTATGGGTATAAAAAAAATACAGATTGCTATATTGAAAGCCACAACAGTAATTCTTGCATACAAACTAGAAAATGGATTTTACTGCTCATGTTGCAAATAATGTTACTGGCAAATGACAGTGATCGTCAGGATATTATCGATTTTTGAATTACATTTCACTGCGTGGTTGATATTTAGCGAATTCTCAATTTATAATGAATCCAATACACATGTTGCCATTGTCTTTGCCTATGCTCTTGCGTTGTAATTCGACATGTCAGAATAGTATATCTTAAACAGAAGACTACCATTTGATATCTGTCCCTGGAAGAACACGTTGAAAAGATACGAAACAAATTAAATGGAATTTCAAAAAGCCCATGACATATTACATTACAAATCAAACTGCTGACTCAAAGTACGGGTCGATCATTAGGAATCAATTTGTGATGTATCTGCACTCAGTCAACCCATAGTCTATTTATCATGTTTGAGAAGCAAATAACTTGTTCACGAATTGCACTTTAATAAGGAATCAAGGGAATTAGCAAACTACATTTTGTTGGAAATCTGCAGTATGATACTTTATACTAATAACAAGCATATGTCACAGTACATTACACATCTTGGAACTAGTAGCATGCAGATATCTCTCAGTACAACATACGGCTTGATAGTAGTAACATGAATATATCTTACAGTATAGCACCTGGCTTGATATTAGCAACAGACAGGTATCTCACCGTATAGTACGAGGCTTAGTACAAGTAACATGTAAATAAATTACAGTACGGTACACGGCTTGGTACTAATAACACGCATATATCTCACAGTATAGTACACGACATGGTACTAGTAAGGAACATATCTCACAGTATAGTACACGACATGGTAAAAGTAACATACAGATATATCACAGTATATAGTACAAGGCTTGGTACAAATAACACGCATATATTTCATAGTATAGTACACGACATGGTACTAGTAAGGAACATATCTCACTGTATAGTACACGACATGGTACAAGTAACATGCAGATATATCACAGTATATATAGTACAAGGCTTGATACTAGTAGCATGCAGATATATCACAGTATAGTACAAGGCTTGATACTAGTAACATGCAGATATATCACATTATAGTACAAGGCTTGCTACTAGTAACATGCAGATATTTCATAGTATAGTACACGGCTTGCTACTAGTAACATGCAGATATATCACAGTATAGTACAAGGCTTTGTACAAGTAACATGCAGATATCTCACCGTATAGTACGCGGCTAGGTACAAGTAACATGCAAATATATTACATTATAGTACACGACTTTATATTAATACCATGCAGATATATCTTCTTATTGGTTTATCAGGTGTTTTCATTCAAGTTTAAGATGGTAAGTATTAACAGCACGAGTGCTGATTGATCAAGCAAATTTTTTATAATAACCAATATGCATGTATCGTGATCTGAAACACGTTTAGTTTAGAATCGAAAACAGCTTTGGTCAATATAGACAAAAGCTTTATGTGTATAGGTCAAGAATATCTATTTCAAATTTAATTTACTTGTATGATTATTTAGTACAGTTCTAACTTATTTTTCCTTCAATGACACAAGTTTTGAAAAGCGACATTCTTGGTACTTGTTTTCTAGGGATGCTTATCTGTCCATCTACCTGCCTGTCTCTCTGTACAGCTTTCGCAAACGATGGCAATAGTAGGTTGGCTAAAATGGTGCAGGTTGCCTACATGTTAGATGCGAAACATATTCTAGGTTATCTTCACTAAAATAATCAGAGGTCTAGTGGCACAGTCTTTCTTACTGAATAAAATATTTAAAGTACTCTCTTTGGCTTAGAATATCAAAGTACAAATGTTGTTCATAAAAACCGATTTCAATAATAAAAATAATAATAATAATAATAATAATAATAATAATAATAATAATAATAATAATAATAATAAAATCATCATCATCATCGTCGTCGTCATCATCATCATCATCATCATCATCATCATCATCATCATCATCATCATCATCGTCGTCGTCGTCGTCGTCATCGTCATCGTCATCATCATTGGAGTATTTGCCAATATTGTATCATGTATTTGAGTATTTTGAAAACGGTATTCACGTTCTTCAAAGCTTAAAAGTACATCCTACAACCCCAATGTTAGTTGTCATGAAATCTATAAACATTCCAGCCGACTAAACGCAAGGCTGTGAACAAAGGTATATAATATTGTGGATGGCAGGGTGGGGTTCGTTGTTTTATAAAACTAACGATAATACATTCATAGTCACTCTTTTTTAGCAGACAAATATATTATATTTTCTTTGATGTATTGACTTCAAACTTGAATACTTTCAATATTAAGACAATGTCATAGCATCACATTTACAGTAAAAGAACAAAAATAAATAATCAGACCTTCCACCTCCACTCCACCTCCAAACGACCGATATGGTAAATATTTCATGCTTAAACAGTTTATTGGTGTAGCATACGCTGATTTTATTTTAATACTATTTAATATACACAGGATTACCCACGGCGTTTGGATGTAACCCAACAACCCAGAGATTAAAATCTTTTTTGCATTGGTCAGCACCATTATTTGCAACTGTCATGGCCTGCCCATCTAAAACAAGGAAATAATATGTCGTAACACTGCATAGATAACTCCAAGTTCTACGTTTCTCTGATAAAGCTGGCATTTACTGAAGTGATAGGGGGGAGAGGACACCTGGGTCATGAAATGGTTTGTATTCTTATACAGACTTTTGAGTTTGTTCATGTCTGCTGTCATGGATACAGTATATCTAAATATGAATGGACATCCAGGCGTTCCCTTTCCACTTTTAAAAAAAAAAAAATTACTTATACTCTCTTTGACTTGATAATGTTCTGAGCAATCAAAGGCCATTTGGAACTAGGCTTCACTCGTGTTTGTAAAATATTGACTGGTATTGTGTTTGCTAGTCCAAAATGCTTTCGATTCAAAATGAACGTAACAGCGTCAATACTTATCCAACATTAAACTTTCAAAAACAGAGAGAGAGAGAGAGAGAGAGAGAGAGAGAGAGAGAGTACTTAACGATGAATAAAACCGTAACAATCCAACTGACATTGGTATTCCCTTTATTTCACCTTTGCCCATTGCCGTTGCCATCAAATGCAACAGAAGCTGCAGCATCACCACTTAAAAATCCAGTCAATGATGGCCAGCATCAGAATAAATACAGTGATTATAGATGGCCAGGAATTGTTTTTGCTATCAAAATTGGCAGAAAACAACAAAGGAATAAAAAAAAAAATCCAAAGGAACGAAGCAATAGAGGCACAGGTGGATATGGTCGTCACGTTTATTCTTACAAGAACGATTTTCTATCAATCGCAATAGCAACACAATGGACATCAAGTTCCGATAAATGAAAGGTAAAATTAGCTAATAACAACATATTAAACAAAAATGTATACACGACATCCGCATGAATACTGATTATAATTAACAAGTCGTATATAATTCTTAAATCAATGTCATCGTCGTCGTTATTATGATAGGAACAGTAAGGGTCAATATAACCAAGAGAGAGAGAGAGAGAGAGAGAGAGAGAGAGAGAGAGAGAGAGAGAGAGAGAGAGAGAGAGAGAGAGAGAGAGAGAGAGAGGGGTGGTGGTGGTGGTGGTAGGGTGGAGCTGTTACGATATTGAAGCTATCTGGCATGCTTATACACATGACAAAAATATCAAGATTTATTTATCTGGAATAGGGCTAACATTTGGCAGTTAGATTTACTTTTATCAGTTTAATGGGAGTAGCCACTTTAAAAATTAAGATTATGGATGTAGGATTTTTTGTTTATTTAATAGAGCAACAAGTTTTAAAGATTGAAAAGATTTGGATTGGTTTTATGGAGTTTTTGTTTCTTCTGTCTAACAGGTTCGCAACTATAACAATAAAAAATATGGATATTGTTTGAGGTTTTTTCTCTTCAGTCTAATCGGTGTAGCAGTTGAAACGAAATAAAGAAGTATTTTACTTTTTACAACTCAGTTTATGTACAGGAATGTAAATGACATTAAAAAACACGTGTCCAAAACTTCATTTTTTATGTTTGTGTCTTCTTCCATGATGCAATCTGATCAGATGATATTCGTGCCATATGTTCAATGACGTTTATATCACATGAAACAGGGAAAGCATGTGGCATCAAGAGGAATCTACCGAATAATAAGAAAACTGTTAGAATGTCTTTCACAAATGCAAATTTGGACACCCGAGCTGCAAGAAGAGGGTCTAATGGAAACATATATCACAAATAAGAGTCTGCAAACACGAAGCTACCGAATGCAATGCTGAAAAGGAGACAACATTCTTCCCTTTTTTTTCAGATATTGCTTATTTAATGTGATAGTAACTATTCTCTTCATTCTATTTTTCTGATATATCTTTTGAGTAGTGATCATAATAATTTTATTTAGATACCGAATAAGGTTCTAAATCATTGCAAATACACAAATATTCATCATATTTTAAAAATATTAAACGAACATAACACTATTTTCACCTGCGAAACGGCTTTAAAATAAAATTCACTAGAATATTTACAACGTTTTGTTTTATTTAGATTTCCGTTTTCTATTCCAGTTTGAGTTTTGAAGATAATGAAGTATCCCTGCAGAGCAGAGGTCGTTTCTAAACCAATCAGACATAATTAGGAGCACCGCAGGGGTTGGATAGCTCAGCTCCGTATGGATTCACAATTCTTCATCAATTTCGTTCTAAATAAATAATGTATATTTAGCATCGAATGTTTGTGCAGCATGTAATGTTGAATTCTGCATTTTCAGTTGTTATTCATGAAACTGAGCAAAGTCCATGGTCATTAAGAATAAAACAACAGAGGACAATACACGATAATATGGATTAGCATTTTTTTAAATCATATTTTAGGTCTTAAGACTTTGGTAGTACAATATCATGATTTAATGAATAGTCTCCATCGTGATTCTGTCTAAAGTTTGAAGTTCGCATCACATACCCCGTCTCCCTCATGTCTAATATATCTTGTAACTTCCTTAAACCAGATACTACTGGGATCAAATCATATGGCCGTTTTATACAGGTTACATATTATCAAGAAATGATATTAATATTAGAGCGACCTTAGTATTCTGAATTTGGTAACGGAAATCCAAATAAGTGTGAAAGACCGCACTAAACAGGCATTTCCATGCAAAAGAAATGAAGATTGAGAATGACATAAAAGCCAGCAAACAAATGTTAAAGGTTAGGGGTGAGTTAGAATAGTCGGAATGAATCATCGTCAGTGTCATGCAATGTGTTTCAATGATAGCACGAGATATAATAACACGAATGTCATTGGAGAAGTGGACTATTAGGCTCCATCCAATATGAGAATTGAGATACATGCAAAGCGATATGTGAATTTGTGTTGAGGTAGTATTATTAACCCAATAAATATGGAATATAATTGCCAAATTATCTGTTACAAAATAAATACAACTGTTGAAAATGAATAAATAAAAAATAACGCACAAATACCAGATTTTGTACTGTGAGATAGGTCTGAAATGTGCACATCCAAACGGCAAATCTAGATATGTTTGATATATATATATATATATATATATATATATATATATATATATATATATATATATATATATATATATATATATATATATATATATATATATATATATATATATATATCTGGAAGGCATATATAGGATGTATTGGTATAACATGCTGTAGTATCTATCCTAGCTATGAAAATCGGTGTCATGCATGCTATATTGATAATCACACCTATAATCTGTAATATTTATTATCTAATATATACGACAGTTACAGCCGTCCACATGGGCACCCGCAGGGGTTTTTGCGAGGATGGTGGTGTCAGGATTTTTTTTTTCAGCGCCAGGACAGTTAGTATAAGAATCATTCTTAAACTAAAACTAATATTCATTAAGCATTTCGAACAGAATCTTGTGACATATTTTCAGCTTCATATGCATGATTAAACTTGTCGAAATGTGTGTGTGTGTATGCACACACACACACACACACACACACACACACACACACACACATATATATATATATATATATATATATATATATATATATATATATATATATATATATATATATATATATATATATATATATATATATATATATATATATATATATATATAAAATATTGCAGTACGAGTTCCATGGTGGTCACGTCACCCCCAGTCAACTTATTGAGTCAGAGTAATGTTAGTACTGTTTAAAAAGATTTATGAAAAAATACATATAGATGTGTTTGAAGGATGATATTGAGTAGATCAAAAACATCTTACGTTCATAAAGGGCAATACATACAAATGACTAACTATTATTTCAAAACATAAAATTTTCAAATGCATAATATACGCTGTTTGTTGTAAGGATACGTTTAATACAAGTAATCACCCGTCAGTGGACTTTCAAAATTATTTTTAATCCTTAAAATTGTTAGCCTAGAATTTTTTTCTTTTTGTTCCTATTCATTTTGTCCATCAGATAATGTGCTACACGGCAATTACTATGAACTAATCTTTAGGCGCTTTTGGCTCAAATGTTTAGATATGTGTTTAGTATGCCACTGCAGTAGTAAGTCCATCAAAAAAAGTTAGTACGTACTAATGGGTACAATTCTTATGGTTTTCTGTATATGTTGTACCTAGCATGGAACCTTGGAGAACCGTTATCGAGGGAATCAAATGACATTTACTTGAGGCTGGCTTGAGATCGACATCTCCACGATTTCTAAAGACCTCAAGAGAACATTCGCTGTCAACCGAATGGTTCTTAAATGCGTCAGTGCCACAAATAATTTTCACCTAATCACATATTCAAGAGACCCTAATTTGACACTGCGTGTTTTTCCTTGCTTCACATTTGCATGATTAATCAATGCTATTTTGATGCCGCTGATCGGCATTTTATGCCACCTAGAGAAAAAACACAACCTGACCACATCGTCTAATGCTCATAATTAGTCTAATCCCCCTCAAAACAAACACCTGTATATCAAACTATATAGAAAAAAAAACTTATGTTACAAAATTAGTGAGATCCGTTTAATGAAACTAATCCATGTTATGATATTTTCACGTAAATGCTGAACATCATCATATCTGCAATTAGTAATTATCTAATTACTTGGTTTTGAGAAATATCTTTCCAACACCGGACCCGTAATAAAAAATTAAACATATTAATTGAGCAAAACTATAAAAGAAGATGCAAATGCAAACAACATATGCTAAAGGTTTGTTATAATATTGTTTTTAATAGTCCCAACAATGCACTATATTGATCACATTTTGTGGAATTGCAAATATTGATTCATTCTGAAATTTCTTCCTATTTTTACTTTGTCTGAAAAAGTTAGAGAGAGAGAGAGAGAGAGAGAGAGAGAGAGAGAGAGAGAGAGAGAGAGAGAGAGAGAGAGAGAGAGAGAGAGAGAGAGAGAGAGAGAGAGAGAGCGAGCAAAAGTTGCCAAAATGTTAATATGTTAATGATTCATCCGTGCCACATACTGTTTCTCGATCGTCTGAATTTTTAATTTAATGTTCTAGATATCGGCGCCAGCAGCATGGTTCAAGTTTACTCACAAAAGTTTAATCATGTAAATGAAGCTGAAAATATGGCACAAGATTCTGTTTAATTCGCTTAAGAAATATTAGCTTATTATTATAACTCTCCCGGTAGTGACTGACTGCCCGCCCTTCCCCCGGAAAATCCTGCCCATACCCATAAGAAATATTGCAGGCGTAGATGGTTCAAGATTAAGTTCGTGCTCTTTATCTCTTTCACACTTTATGCCATCATTATTGGTTTCCAAAATGTCGTATTTCCTTGCCAAGGCTGGCACAGTTGTATCATAAGATTGGAACAATACTGTTCAAACGCAACAGAATTGCTTTGACTGTTTTCGTCTTTGTATAAAATCATATGTATCCTTTACAAGAAATAGCTTTCATTCTAAAATGGTTCTAATACTGATATTATTCTTGTCTTTATTGATTCAGACGGTGCCACTTACACTTATGGCTTTATTTTGTCACCAGCAGGGGGTCGAAATATGATGACGATCATGAACGGCGAGAGATGACCTCAAAATCACACTAGGGGTCGGATGAAGAAATGTTGTGAATATTGCTGTAGTCAGGCCTCAGGCCCAGGCCCTTTGATGGTGTTGTGTGTGTGTGTGTGTGTGTGTGTGTGTGTGTGTGTGTGTGTGTGTGTGTGTGTGTGTGTGTGTGATGAATCTTGGCACCTTTCAAATCCTTTGTTTGGCGCCTTTCAGAAGGGTTGGCACATATTATTCGGCGGCGGCGCCTCTGTTCATCGCGAACTTCGCACATGCAACAAGCCTGGTCTGGTCAGGCCTAACTACTACCGGAAGGCTTGATTCTATCTTAATACAGTCCAACACTATCGCTGACTGAAGTAGATCACACCAGTGTATCTTAATTTAATATTAAAGACCCCAGGTGATCGTTGCACTAACACTTGCGTAACTTACGCACAAAGTAGGAAGTTACGCACTTCGTCACTTACGCAAAGTGAGCGTTTCTCGAAAGTATACGTAAATCCGACACATCGTCGCAACTTGCCCACCTGTCACAACGTTTAATCATGTGACTCTTTAAGAATATGAGACAAGAAATGTGTCCTTAGTAATGTAAACTTCCAATACAAAAGACATCTTCTCAGACGACAAAACCATCTTGTCTGACAACCACAATAGCGGAAGTAGATTCATGGCCTATGAAATGGTCTTAGAGGAAAATATAGTGCCTAAGAGACGAAATTATAACAAACTATCAGTTGCCTAAGAGACGAAATTATAACAAACTATCAGTAGCCTAAGACACGAAAGTAAAACAAACTATCAGTAGCCTAAGAGACTAAATTATAACAAACTATCAGTAGCCTAAGAGACTAAATTATAACAAACTATCAGTAGGTTAAGACACGAAAGTAAAACAAACTATCAGTAGCTTAAGAGACGAAATTATAACAAACTATCAGTAGCCTAAGAGACTAAATTATAACAAACTATCAGTAGCTTAAGAGACTAAATTATAACAAACTATCAGTTGCCTAAGAGACGAAATTATAACAAACTACCAGTAGGCTAAGACACGAAAGTAAAACAAACTATCAGTAGGCTAAGACACGAAAGTAAAACAAACTATCAGTAGCTTAAGAGACGAAATTATAACAAACTATCAGTAGCCTAAGAGACTAAATTATAACAAACTATCAGTAGCTTAAGAGACTAAATTATAACAAACTATCAGTAGCTTAAGAGACTAAATTAAAACAAACTATCAGTAGCTTAAGAGACTAAATTATAACAAACTATCAGTAGCTTAAGAGACGAAATTATAACAAACTATCAGTAGCCTAAGAGACTAAATTATAACAAACTATCAGTAGGCTAAGACACGAAAGTAAAACAAACTATCAGTAGCTTAAGAGACGAAATTATAACAAACTATCAGTAGCCTAAGAGACTAAATTATAACAAACTATCAGTAGCTTAAGAGACTAAATTATAACAAACTATCAGTTGCCTAAGAGACGAAATTATAACAAACTACCAGTAGGCTAAGACACGAAAGTAAAACAAACTATCAGTAGGCTAAGACACGAAAGTAAAACAAACTATCAGTAGCTTAAGAGACGAAATTATAACAAACTATCAGTAGCCTAAGAGACTAAATTATAACAAACTATCAGTAGCTTAAGAGACTAAATTATAACAAACTATCAGTAGCTTAAGAGACTAAATTAAAACAAACTATCAGTAGCTTAAGAGACTAAATTATAACAAACTATCAGTAGCTTAAGAGACGAAATTATAACAAACTATCAGTAGCCTAAGAGACTAAATTATAACAAACTATCAGTAGGCTAAGACACGAAAGTAAAACAAACTATCAGTAGCTTAAGAGACGAAATTATAACAAACTATCAGTAGCCTAAGAGACTAAACTATAACAAACTATCAGTAGCTTAAGAGACTAAATTATAACAAACTATCAGTAGCCTAAGAGACTAAATTATAACAAACTATCAGTAGGCTAAGACACGAAAGTAAAACAAACTATCAGTAGTTTAAGAGACGAAATTATAACAAACTATCAGTAGCCTAAGAGACTAAATTATACAAACTATCAGTAGCTTAAGAGACTAAATTATAACAAACTATCAGTAGCTTAAGAGACTAAATTATAACAAACTATCAGTAGCTTTACCCGAGCCACACCACTACAATTACAGAGAAAAACACAGACAAAATATAAATAAATAAATATATATTCATAATAACTAACAACTAACAATGAACATATAAATATAATAGGCTTCTAACAACAGCGGAAAAGTAAATGCAATTAGCAATGTATCAATAACAGCAAAATGAAAATGATAATTTATTTGAAATATAGTTTGAAGAAAATTTTGTGCACCTTTTTATACCAAGATCAGCGTTATAAGTATTGTAATTAGGATTAATTATGCCAATTTTAATATAAACATAATATTGTGGTTTGATTGTTTCAGTTATTTTAATTTAGAATTAATATGTTGTTATTATTTTACTTTTGAAATTATTTCACTTTAATAGTACTGTACCAATCAATATGAAATTATTTAGCTCCATGTGTAGATTTTTGACAACGTGTACATACCTGACAACTTGTACATACCCTAGCAGTTTTATGGAGATCGAAGTGGATAAATTACTCATACAAAGAAGAAAATTGTAAATTCTCGAAAAAAATGTATAAATTGAAACATAAAGAAATTATTATGACATAACATAATACTACACATTGTCCCACCCAAATATTTTGTGCAAGATATAATTAGTCAAATGGCATTCAGTGCTTATTTTCTATAAATCATGTATATTATAAAGTGTATTTATGTATAGAATTTATATGTCATATTTCTCTATGAAAACTATTAATCTATTATAACTATTTTACTAAATATTACCTTTCAAGTAGTTCACAGATTATAACCTGTGTTTCAAAATCATCTCAATATCACAATTCTTATAATCTTTCACTCATTGACAAGGCTATTGAATATCATTTCATCATCATTGTCTTCATTGTCATCACTATCATATGCTATAAGCAAAGGTCTTATTGTGCAGTTTGAGGACAGCTGTGATTATCTTCACTCTTCACACAGTTTGATCTGTGATTATCTTCACTCTTCACACAGTTTGATCTGTGATTATCTTCACTCTTCACACAGTTTGATCTGTGATTATCTTCACTCTTCACATAGTTTGATCTGTGATTATCTTCACTCTTCACACAGTTTGATCTGTGATTATCTTCACTTTTCACAGTTTAATCTGTGATTATCTTCACTCTTCACACAGTTTGATCTGTGATTATCTTCACTCTTCACACAGTTTGATCTGTGATTATCTTCACTCTTCACATAGTTTGATCTGTGATTATCTTCACTCTTCACACAGTTTGATCTGTGATTATCTTCACTTTTCACAGTTTAATCTGTGATTATCTTCACTCTTCACACAGTTTGATCTGTGATTATCTTCACTCTTCACACAGTTTGATCTGCGATTATCTTCACTCTTCACACAGTTTGATCTGTGATTATCTTCTCTCTTCACACAGTTTGATCTGTGATTATCTTCACTCTTCACACAGTTTGATCTGTGATTATCTTCACTCTTCACACAGTTTGATCTGTGATTATCTTCACTCTTCACAGTTTGATCTGTGATTATCTTCACTCTTCACACAGTTTGATCTGTGATTATCTTCACTCTTCACAGTTTGATTTGTGATTATCTTCTCTCTTCACACAGTTTGATCTGTGATTATCTTCACTCTTCACACAGATTATTCTGTGATTATCTTCACTCTTCACACAGTTTGATCTGTGATTACCTTCACTCTTCACACAGTTTGATCTGTGATTATCTTCACTCTTCACACAGTTTGAATCTGAGTCTAGGAAATGGTTTTTCACTTGGAAATTCCTAAAGTTGTTGAAAACTTTAAATGTTTTAGAGAGGAGACTGTCTTGCATCCTGGCTCTATTATTGTGTCATGGCATTTTATATAATGTTAATTGAAAACAATTACTCATTCTTGACTTAAGATCTGATGCAGAATCATACTTATTGTTGCATTCAGTTTTTATTCTTTTTCTTGATTATTATTCACTGTGCTCAATATTATTATTAGACTTATAGAGACTACAGGTACATCAACACATTCAATGCCAAAACTTATTTGGAACATTAGAATTTGATTGGAACTTAATATGTTTGGACCTGTGATGGAAATTTTAGGACTATTTGGGACTTAATTCACAGCACTGGAAGTTCTTTTCAAATTTTCACTTTATATTCTAGGGAAATAAAACTATTTATTGAATTTTACACAACCTGATGGTTTTCTGTTGCTTAATGTAAGACTATAAAGTCATAACAATATTTTCATGAAACATTTGTTAATTTTATTGAATGTTGAAGAATGAAACATCGGGATAGTTTCGGTATATACACTGGTATCATTTGCAATCGTATATGTTTATACTAAGAGGTTGATATGACTTTTACTGTTTCGGACTAATCACACATGGCAAAATGACAATAGATAGTCTTCTAACCTGAACCGATGTTAAATTGAGCCGTCAATGCCCCACTGGAACTTCTGCATGATAGCTTTGTAGGACACATTTGTCCCTCTGATAGACACTATCAGCAGAGATGAGAAAACACTGCATGGTGTTGATTGTAGTGGTCAATGGGTCCATATCTGCTATTTGATTGACATTAGCATCTATAATTGATACACTCTACAGAGATAGGGTAATCAAGCCTGATGTTAATTTTAAGTAGTCAGTGGACCATTGTGATGTCTACTATATATACATTTGCTTTATGACAGACACTGACCATAGAGATGGGTGTGGGTTGGGGGAAACCAAACCTGGGGTTGATTTGATTGGTCAGTAGACCCTTGTGATGTTTACTATGCATCTGGTATATGTTACGCAATGATAATTGAGCAGATTTGAAGAGTAATTTGATTTCAAGTGTAATAAGAAAAGTTGTACCTTATTTTCAAAAGTACATCCCTATCACTCTCTCACACTTAGAATCGTCAGAAAGAACTTGATATACCGACAGATTTACTTACCATCAGTATGTATGTATGTATGTATGTATGTATGTATGTATGTATGTATGTATGTATGTATGTATGTATGTATGTATGTATGTATGTATGTATGTATGTATGTATGTATGTATGTATGTATGTATGTATGTATGTATGTATGTATGTATATATGTATGTATATATATATATATATATATATATATATATATATATATATATATATATATATATATATATATATATATATATAATTTCCTTTATGCTGTCTTGGCATCTCAGTTAAGTTCATCAATACGTTTTTTTTTAAAAGATGTTATATTACATAAAAAAACGATGCACATTAAACGACACAAAAATTGATATTAAATTTTTAGTTTTAAGAATTGAATACAATTGTCTATTTAATTTTAATAACTATTTTTAAAAGAAATGGATGAGAGTTTCTGGGAAATTGCCCCCCCCCATCAATCTACAGTGTAAATTATTAACATGAACCATTTCTTACATACAAAAATTCATTTTTTATGATAAAAAAGTGGGAAAAATATATCGCTGAAATAATATAATCAAACTATTATAAAACAATAAATACTAATGTAAATGAGAGCCAATTGCTTATCCTTTTCCCAAATTGAGTCTCTAATAGTTCCAGAGGTATACATATCGGTAATCAAAATTGGGTTACAACCCGCAATTGCCATTGTCTTAATGAACAATTTTAAATGTTTATTAAATACTGGTAAACCAAATCCCACCTAACCCAGAAAAATCATTTGGATGTTTTGTTACAGAAGATTAATTTGATTGTAAGCAGATAGTCGGGTGTTTATCAATAAAACACTAAAGATACAAAAAGTATTATCTATATTTAAATGTGTGACAACATAAAATAACCTTATCTCTAGTATAATTTATATTTTAGTACATATAAAGTTATTTGGTGTTGTCGCAAAGTTTAGCAGTGGGTTCTTATGGGGATGGTTTTGGGATAATAAACTGTCAGCGGTCTTCAATTTAATATTTATTATTTTGATATTTATGATGCTAGGGCTAACCGATTAGCATTTTTCTACAGATTTCCGATTCCGGATTTTGGGCATGACATTTTTCCGATTCCGGACACAATTTGATTAATCGGAAATGCCTACTACCAAGAGCTATTTGCCTCTAGCACATCATACCAAAATCTCGCCTCTGCACCCTGTCATCTGAATTCACGTTTTAGGGCGAATTGGATTCGTATCTAGCTGAGAAAAATCAGCCGAGGACTTCACTACAAACGGACCCAGTTATATACTGGAAATCCCGAGGAAAAAAAAAAAAACGTTCCAGCTTTGGCAGCTGTCGCTAAACGTTTTTGTTCAATACCGCCCTCTAGCGTCAATAGTAAAAGAAGTTTTAGCACTGCACGTGCTATTTGCAGCGACAAAACATAGAGCATGTCCGCTGAAAAACGGAGATACTATTATTTCTTGCAAATAACTTGAAAGCTTAATTTCTTGCAAAGAACTTAAAAGTTATAAATTTTGATTATTAAATTTCTTTATTATCTATTAAACTGCGTGTGTCATGCCCATGCGCATACAAATATTTTAATAAATTTAAATCTTACGGTCTAACTCGAGTATTATCGTTTCGCCCCGTTTGGTTGACCATATTGGACTTTTCTGACTTTTTGTTTAACTTTATTAACGTACTATTGAATGACAAGCAGTGTTAGACACGGTGCTATAGAAATTCAACTTTGTTATTTTCATTATCTGAATCAGTCGTTCCTGCCTTGTCCTACTCAGATTAATCGGAAGTTCATACTATCCGGTGGAATCCGATTTCCGGATCAAAAGTCGGTTATGTCCTATATGATACATTTGTGTGCATCGTAGTGACACATATTTATGTTCTGCAATGCAGTTGAAGATGTATGTGTTTTTTTTTGTTGCACAATTAAATCACTGCATTGAAAAAAAAGAATATTGGGGGGAGAGACATTACCAGTCTCAATACGCACCATTGTGAAGACTTGATTATATATAACAATAAATGAAAAGCTAATTAAAAAGCAGTTCGGCACGCTTTTTGTATATTACTAATTGTATCGTTTAAACAGTTTTATGTTTGTGTTTCTTTTCACACACAAACATACACATACACACACAAACGATGCATAAATGAGTGTTCTTTCAACACCAAAATAATACCCCACGTAATCCCCCGCCAACTACCCGATTCTCATTTGACAAGTAAATGCCATTTAAATTTAAATTTATATATGAGGCAAAATACAAGCCTGAATATGTGCGAGTACAACAAGGACGAGATCTTAGTGTTGGTATCTGTATATCATCTCACAACAAGTCTGTTAGTTGCAGAAAAATGTCTCTTGGAAAGCGATATGTTGATGTTAAATTGAGAGTATACGAAGTATTCAAGACCTATGTACTCTCCAAGAACATACGTTATCCTCGCAAACTACGTAAAATATTTTTATTTTTGTTCAGTCCGAAGATGATAAAAGCGGTTATTTTTCCTTGCGCAAAACATACGCCAGCTAGGTGAATGCCTTATGTTATGCGAGTATTTACGTTAATGCGTAGTTTACGGAACGTTAGTGAAACGGGTAGATTCTGCTTAAGCAAGGTTGTTTAGGTAACTTACGCCAGACGTACGTTACGCACAGTTTACGCACTTAGTGAAACGGACCCATACTTAAATTCATCAATAGTATACCTCGACTCGCTGGTTTGACTAAGTCATTAGGATTGCAGACGTTTTACTCACCAAACTGACAGACTTTTTCGAACACCCTAGAGAGAGAGAGAGAGAGAGAGAGAGAGAGAGAGAGAGAGAGAGAGAGAGAGAGAGAGAGAGAGAGAGAGAGAGAGAGAGAGAGAGAGAGAGAGAGAGAGGGAGAGAGAGAGAGAGAGAGAGAGAGAGAGAGAGAGAGAGAGAGAGAGAGAGAGAGAGAGAGAGAGAGAGAGAGAGAGAGAGCAGTCTCACGTTTAAAAACGGTAGAAACTCATTGTATCCACCTCGTCATTTCTTTGTTTTCTATTGTCTTTTTTGTCCTTGTTGATCGCATATAATTTGAAATGTGTGTATCGTTTTGAGATTTTCATTTCATTCAGAAACCGTTTATTTAGTATTAAATTACATCACAAAGAAATGAAGAAAGCTTTTTTTTGGAAAATTTGCATTTATTTTGTCCACTTTTTCATTCATTTGAAGGTAAAGAAGGTAAATTTATTCTACCACAATTTAAGGTTTCCTTTTCAACTTCTTTTGCGTACTATTCCTGTTTAGCATCGTTCTAAGCGTCCATTAATCATCTCTTAGTCTCCGTCTCCAGTCTGCTACTGTTTCAACCTTTTTCAAACATCTCGGCACATGTAATTATTGAAGTTCAGTTTTCTGCTATAATTCAACTTTAACAATGTTTATCAGTGTCTTATACAATACTATACTAACACGAGTGAAAGCAACAACTGTTAAAACAACGGTTCAAATAGTTTTATTCTTAACTCGGACTTTTGCCTACATTCCTACAATGTCCACCTTGTTATGGGTTGGTGGTGGTGGTTATCAATGTCTATGGGATGATCGACCCGGATCAAGTGAATAATAAAACTATGAAATTAATGGATGGAAAATATGGACATCTGAGCAGAAATATAGAACATAACATCACGAGTCCCCGTATACAAAATATAACAATGTTTTTAATTAGAAAACAAAATATCACTTCTACCAGAAAATAATTATCAAAGGTTATAAAAATGCAATAAACAGTTCCGTTTACACAGATAAGACAAGTTTCATGATAAGATCGATTGAGCTTTACTGACTTAATTGACCTGTATACCTGCATAACCTTATGGTTTTAGCCGGTCCCTCCAGATTCATCACAATTATTTTCTGAGGCTATTTATTCCGTCTAGCTCCCATGTTTTGCTGCCAACAATGGCCTTTCTCCAGATACTTACGGATCGTCTCTCCTACTTCTCGTGGAGTTATTTCCTTTTAAATAATATATATGCAACTGAAATATTCTCTTGGATATTCTCTTGGGTCTTTACTTCTCAAACAAAATAATCCCGCAGTTCTAATTGCTTCAGAATTTCATAAATAACTGCTAACATCGTTTCAGGCCGTAACCTTGCATTCCATAAAAAGACACTTTCGTATTCGCCTACACACATGATCTATTTCTATAGTCTTTAATATATCGCGGGTAACATAATACATTATATGCATACATGGTTACCGTTACTAATTGACTGAAAATGTAGTCTTATCTCATTACACACAATTAACACATTGAAGTGTGAACTATTAATCACAATCTTGACTAACGTCTGATACATGTACACGTACGGTCGGTACTAAAGAGTTGTGTGGTCCCTATTACTGCTATAATGCTACTACACTTTTCGTAAGTTAAAAAAATTTGCATCTAATTATATCAATGAATTAAACAAAATACACTTCTTGTCTTAACTACATTATTTGCTAACTAACACTTCATCGGCATAAACATCTTAAGACCTAATAATAATCATATCCTATCATGCACGATTACTATGACATATAAACAAATACATTCAAACAATTATCTCAAGACTGATGTCAAGAAAATAATGTATGAAATTCTTAGAATACATGCTTTTATAAAACATTCACGACAAATAAATTCAACAAATATATCTTGACATTCATATGAGAAAAGAAGTTATATATAAAATTAAGACAAATAAGTTCAAATAATTATATTTGTATTAATATTTCCAAACCATATTTCATGAAATGAAGAAAACTTACAATGCGCTTTGGATGTTGGCTCGCTTCCCACTTAGAATAGTTAGTGTCTTTACCTTTTGGTTCATTTTCTCTCATACACTTCCAAAACCGTACCTTGACAGTTTTTCGAGAAAGTACTTATGCAATAGTGCAAATTGTTGAGAAAATCATGTAGCACATTAGGAGCGGCCAGCGCGAGACATAACATTTAAAATTAATTAATGGGCTAGACTCAACAATAAATCGATAGCCTGCAATGATTTTAGCATCGGTGGTTTGAGGCGTGATTGTTTTTTTTTTTAAAATTAGATTCTATCATAACGGTCAGACATATGGACAAGTCAAGGAAAATAGGAGGGGTAAGTACCGGAAAATGACAAAGTTGAGACGATGCTGAGACAATTTTGGACATTTGAAATGTCATAAAGTGAATTTTTTCATAAATCGTTTTAAATAAGATGGAATAGAAATAAATATTCTAAATTCGATGAGCGCATATTAATGACCACGGTGAGATAAATATAATACTGATAGGCTAAGCTAAATATGGTGGTAGGTTTCCGAGATGAATTCATTGTTTTAAGCCTTCTCCCATGACAAATTAGTCAAAGTTTCTGAGAGAAAGCAAGAAGAAATTAAATCCGAGGAAAAAGCAGTATCTTCTCTCGTTAATATTGTCGAAGGGACGGGTGTCTGGAAGTTTGAGGGACACGGAACCTTAAAGGAACATTGAGGTTCTGATACGCAGACGCGAGCGAATCTACAAAACACAAGTAATTTTGTCTCTGTCTCACTCAATGTTCGCGAAATGAGTTTGTAATTATTTTTTAAATTTATTAATTTATTTGTTCGAAATTCATACAAGGATCTTTCCTTTGACGAGTTCGGAAAAAATTGCTTGTATTTATTTGTCTCTAATGTTATATGACTCGTTTGTTTTAAGAATTTCATACATTATTTCCTTACGGAACATTTATTAATATAATTGCGTGAATTGAAGAGTCTTAAATGTTATCAATCATGTGTGCTTGGAAATGAAGAGTCCTATGTCGTAATATGTTCATATAATGAATCGTTACTTAGCAAATAGTGTAGTTAAGAAATGAATTTCATCGATTCACTTGTGTATTAAGATGTGAATTATTTTAATCGGGAATCGATGGTATTAGCATTAAGAAAGAATGCGGGGCGATATTTAGTCCAGATAGGTATTTACAGTTCACAACGTTTCATTAAGAGGTCTAGATTATATCATAGCTCAGCAAAGAAAACTAAATAGCTGTTAGGGAGATGCGTTAATCTTCTGTACTACGGTTTGTGTATCAACTGTAAGGAGAGAGGGTATAGTGTTCAGCCTCTGAAGGCTCCCCTCGACAAATATTTAGTTATCTATTATTTATTTTAAAAGTGAAATAGCTCAATATATACACTCATGTAGTGGGCAAGCAAATGAGACAATCAAATTACGGTTGATGACCCAAAGGAGACTAAAGATGAAATGGAATACGTCCACTCAAGTCTGTCACAAACGTTGAATTTAGAAGGACTGGCAAGCAACCATGATTAGCAGCATGTTGAGCAACTGAATTCAATCATTCAATCGATTTCATGATGAGATTTGTCTTAAAAAAGAACTGCTCGCTGCATTCTTTTAAAACTTGGTGATTGTTTGTAAAAAGCATATTATCCAAATGTCATGTACCATTTCATTTTGTTTGTACGATTAATTAAATTATATATTTTACATACAGGGGCTCGTGTTGTTCTATTCTATATCTTTTCTCAGATTTCGATTTACTCCATATATAGACTTCATATTTTATTGTATTGGTTACTTGATCCGGGCACTACCACCGTGGTCGATCATCCTCTCGATTACAATAACCAAAACACGTCACAACTTCCTACTATTTTCTGAGACTTTTTTGCCTTCCGCAGAAATTTTAGACTGACTAATTTTGCGGTTGTAGGACATTTTTTAAAACACGAATCTTCTTATGAAAACACTCTCCAAATCGCTACTTATTAAATCCGAGTTTAGGTTTAATATAACCGCCTTTATCAACACACGCCCTTCCAGAGTTTGAAAAATTAAAATTCTTCCCGCTTTCCTTAATAACCAATCTCTGCAAAGTTTCAATTTATTGCAGCAAGAAGAAGATCTATTTATGCAACATTTGAACCATTGACATTTTTCTTTACATGAAACCAATTCGCCTCCTCTTGACTTGTTCCCTGGCACAGTTATGACGGACCCTCATTAAGAATCAATCATGACTGATTAAAGTACACCATACCGATTACAGTACCATATCTGTACACCAGCCTTTCCTAATCAAGTACTTAAAATTGCTATGTGTCGCAATGACATCTGCAAAGTTCACTCCGTTATATGTCACAATTATACCTACAAAATTCACAGTTACAACCTACTCGTACCGACTCCTCTTCGTACAGTGTGAAAGTGTTTTCGTAGCGTATCGTCTTCGTATCATTTTCAGTGTGGTACATGATGGTACAATAATTGTAAATACTTCCCGAAAATAAAAGTTAAGTGCCTATTTAGAATTTTTGTCTTTGTAAATGTCCCTTTTGTCCTTTACGATGAGTTTGATATATATATATATATATATATATATATATATATATATATATATATATATATATATATATATATATATATATATATATATATATATATATGTGTGTGTGTGTGTGTGTTTGGGTATCTTTTTTTTAGTAGAAATGCATTGGGATGATCTTTATATTTGAATTCTAAATTCAGCTAGCTTTGGATATGAGTTCACGTGCACCTGAAGTCCGTAAATTGAATCTTTCATCCATCCTATTATAAGATGAGCGCATCTATCTATCCAGTCGGAACTGCTTCTTATGAGAAAAGATGCCACGCAGGAATTTGCGCTTTTCATTAATACAGTAAGTATATACAATTTCATAAAGAGTGAATAATTACCTGGTAGGAATATTTGAAGAAAAATTGAATTAAACCACACTTGATATTCAATATACGTTTTAAAGACATGCAGCTAAAATGATTTATATGTTAGAGTCATAAGGTTATCGTGAACAAAAATATACTGAAAACCAAAATAGGTGTTGGTTCTACAAAAATTTATTAGCTCACAACAGAAGATTAAAAAATATCCCCTACAAACAATTGAAACATATTGGAAACTTTCCAGTTCTTTGTTTGTGTCAACCACCTGTCAGTGTTTGAATTTTAATGCTAATAGACTTTGTCGGAAATTGGGAGTCAACGAACCGGAGTAAAAATGTTCTATTACCTTCTCAAGGTATCGACCCATACATTGCCGTGAACTGTTCAGTTTGTAGGTGTACGATAAAATAACCATTGGGAGGCTAGTGGCCCATATATTACATCAGAAATACCCCGATTTAATTTACGGTCCGCATCTAAATAAAAAAGGCTTGGATCTAATGCGCATCAATTAGGGTATCAGATATAAACCACAAATGATTAAAGACAGAACTTTAATTGAGACTTAAGAAAAAGCATATAATCCATCAGCCTTATTGGATGATGTACGGTAATATCGGTCTATAAAATATTGTACGAGTTAACTGTTAATATGTTGAGAACACAAGGCTCGGATTCGGGCAATGACACATCTAGCCCAGTTCCATTAGCTATTATATAGACAAAGGTAAACATTAGCATATGGCTCACTGCCTACTCTAGTCTTCGTGCATCAATACGAGATCGCATGAAAAGTCCATCCAAAAAGTGCCAGTGAAAAGGTCTGTTGTTATCAACGGTGGAGATCGTCGCGTAACGTTATCTCACCGGAGACGGAGTAACGGAGACAACAGAGAAAGGCAATGACTTTGAATGGGAAACCATCCATTGACGCTGGAGATTGAACCATTGACATCAGAAGTGCTGAGCAAAGTACTGTATATACAAGTGTGAAGAATACTTGTTATTTTAATATCCAATCATTTTGTTTGACGATGTGGTGGCATAACGGCGGAATTGTACATCCTTCAGACATTCCTGTGCCAGTGTTGACGAGAGTAAATAAGATTTTAGGCGAAGCAAATATAGCGATCAGATGCCAGAGTAAGGTTTGGTATGGAACCGTCAATGTGGCAAAGTAGTACTAATAAACAAGGTTTCTGAATAGTTTTGAAACTCAATACACTCATGGCCAGTAAGTAAAAGGAACTAAAGCAAGAAGCCAGGGAGGGTACACGTAGCAAACTGCGTTCATCACTTTGTTTTCTTATTTTGCAGTCGTAATCAATTAGAAGTTTCTGGTGTTTGTGTAATCCTCTCATTCGACTTGGAGGTATATTCATACAATTGACTTCACAAGTGTAACATTCCTTTCCAAGCTGGAAGAATTTGTGATATTCATATTGCGATTTTCAAATGCAAATGACTCCATATGTATTTATCATGTGAAAATCACATTAGTGAAACCTCTTTTGGGGTAGGTGTATCGTATAATTGTTTCTTCATTTCCCATGTTTGCTGAATATTGATTAGCAACTGGACGAATTGTCGATAATATGGGGTATTTATTTTTTAATCTCCGTTTTAAAAGAACCTTTACATTGCTATGTCTGGTATGTCACTCTGCCATACTGTTCTTTTTAGGAACCGCTAGTTTCCTTTTCAATTACAATTTCAAAGCGCGCCTTATAATTCTAGCTGCAAGATACGAAGCTAATATGAAGTCTTGACAATATCATTTTAGTCAGCAGGAAGTTGTTAATTGATCGATTTTCATTTCATTTGTAGGAAGATAAAAATTTCAATAAAACTTAATATGTTTGACTGATATCTAACAGCATTCCTACAGAATAGGGCAGGTTCAAAACAGAATGAAAATTATGTTCTTCAAACGAGCTTTATAAAATTTTCCAACTATTTTAAAATAATTTTCGGTGGGTATAGAAATCACTGTAAATCGAAATCTGGCGCGATGCCAGATGCAGATGCAAGTATGTAGAATCAAATTTATGGCAAGGCTATACGAGCTTCGAGGAAACAAGCGGTAACTTTCACTTATTGATTGCTCACTGCAGAAGACAAATTGGGGTTTACAAAACCTGGGCCAAGTCTAGACTGAGGCCGCATCAAAGACGATCTTCAATGTTATTTATCTTCCTCATCGATTTCTTGCCCTAAATTTGTTTAATTACTAAAGTGGGAGGAGGGGAGGGGCGTACGGGCCGAGTGGTATAAGGCATCCGCTATTACAGATCACTACCTTATCACCCGTGTCCGCAAGGATTAGAGTCATAGCTCGGCCATCGTGGATACGTGCCTGTAGCTTCCATTTGGTCGATGGCTCTTCCTCAACAAAATATACTGGCTACCATGTATAGCTAGCTTATCATGTGGTGAGAAATAGCCTTATACCCACCAAACCGAACCAAACCTTGTTTTATACTGAAGCGCTTTTAAAACCATCGCACGGATAATATGCGATTTTGGAATGCAATGGGTTTACTGAAAATTGTTTGACAGAGGCGAGAAATATTTATTGATGCAAAGTAATACGGAGCATAATGTGATCCTGTTTTATAGCGTTAAGTTACGGTAAGGTAATGTATCAATTTACTGAGTTCTACGGCACAGTTACAACAAAAGCGTCATTTACTATATAGGTCATCAATAACCATTCACGTAAATCGTCTCGATCATTAAGCCCATAATTTAACAACAAAGTTGAAATAATGTCTGCTTGTTCGCTTGGTTGCCTTTGAAGGTAACAGAAAAGGATCTCATTGTTAAAAATCTCTCAAAGATATATACATTTACTACTACTACTACTACTACTACTACTACAACTTCTACTACTACTACTACTACTTCTACTACTACTACTACTACTACTACTACTACTACTACTACAACTTCTACTACTACTACTTCTACTACTACTACTACTACTACTACAACTTCTACTACTACTACTTCTACTACTACTACTACCTCTACTACTACTACTACTACTACTACTACTACTACTACTACTACCCAATTACTGTCATAACGTTGAGGAATAAAAAAACTATCATGACCGTTAACACTATGATAACCTACGTCCAGATAGGATTACGTGTGCTCGGTACCGAATATTCAAGAATTGTGGCGAAACAAAGAGAATATTTTACCTCCCTTGCAGAAAATATTAATAATAAAAAAATAACACCCCCCCCAACATATACCAGTGAAATAGACAATGTGATTGTCAGTGGATGACATGATTTTTTAAAATTACACTTTAACGCTATAAGCTAAAACATATATCGCGAAATGTTGAGTTCAAAACGTGCCAGAATACGTAACTGTAATTGAAAAAGCTCCATTACTAAATACGCCTACTTGTTGTTTTCTGTGCTCAGTAAACTCGAAAGGTCCGGGATAAGCTCTTGTTCTTTTAGAACGCAAGGCACTTCAATTGTGCACTTTTTAAGATTAAAAATGACGCCACGCGTAATTGCTTTGGGGGTCATATAAAAACCCGACACATAATGTTTCACAAAATGGTGCTTGTGCGAGATATTCTACACCCTTTAGATTTTCAGCTAGAAGGGTTACCTAAATGATAGTAGGTGACCGTCATGTAACTTATAAAAATATCACCTAATTCTCATCGGTGTGGCATTCTTGTGATGATACGAGATCCAAGCTTAAAATGGCATAAACTTTCGGTCATTAAGATAGAACACGTATTTTGTGTTCACATGATTAATAAAAGATTTCATTGTGATCTATAATTTACTTTGTATCTGTCTTGATGATTTAAATATGGCACACTGATCCACAATATACGGTATCTACCTTTAAAAAAAAAGAAAATAAAAGACATGTATCAGATTTCATTTTTGTAATCCAAACAGCATATATTATCTTATTTTAACAAAAATATGATTTACATTCTTTTGATCCTATTGAAAAATTATATTTACCCAGGCGTTCTCTAGTGTTGGGTTTCGGTGTAACGAAGGTTTTCAAAATTATCAGGGCTTGAAAAACAAGACTTAATGGTACCTTGATATTTATTCATATTTGAGTCTTATTAGTCAGATTAGAGTGACTTATGACACTCAGCCTGAAAAACAGAACGCACAATCTTTCGTATATAATGAATTAACTACCTATTTTAAAATAAGACAGCATACTTCCTTTGATTCCACACAGTCATCATGACTGCATTTGCCACCATCATGATTGTTGTCATTAAAAACAACAACCATGATAGTTATAATAACATTTCTTATTTAAAATGATAGTCCCGCATGTTCACTCAAAGCATAAATTAAGAAAACACTATATAAACCGTACAAAGGACATATGAAATATAGAAATAGTAACAGAGATGAACCCAGATCATAATTAATATATTTTTTTAACCAACATAGCCATCCATTTATTTCTACTGAACTTTCCAGGGTATCCAAATCCTAATAAAACATTTTTTATTTAAAGTATCTTCAAAGATATCTCATTGTGAAATTCATTTCATATGTTATCCAGTATTATTGATAGGTTAAACTGTAAATAAAACAACGTGGTTCACAGATTTCACGACCATACCAGCAATAGTGTCGGATTACTCTCTGTGCACTGACGCCAAACTACAAACAACCACAATATTAAGAAAACCTTAATCTAAATTGTGTATCGCTTTCAAAATGAGAGAATAAAAAGGCTTAAAGAATAGTCAAGGACTAAATTTGCAGATACTGACCCGGAAATAATCATTGTAACCTGAGTTTAGTTACTACACAGAACTATTGCTGTCACATCTGATGATAGAGGATTGGGATCAAATTAATTTTAAAAAGAGTCAGCTTTGTTCATTGGTTCGCATTCGACTGAATCCGCTTCATAAAGAAACATTAGGCAGAAAAGATCATGAAAAGCATCTGAAGTATTCAGCATTTTTCTCTAAAACAAAATATGAAATAGTCTAATCATGTTTAAACCCTTATCTTGTGCTTGGTTTAATTGGAGGAAGATTTATCTGTTCCAAAAATATATTGCAACAATGTCGTAGTTTTTAAAAGAAAACAGTGCAATGTAATTCTGTTCACGATCCATCCCCACCTGCTCGGCTAACCACAATAACTTCAGCTCTTTGATACAGCAGATCTCTTTCTCTCTGTTTCTGGAAATGGCACATTTTTTTTATATACGCAAAATTACTTTCAGGAACTTTTCTTAAAGAGCAGATACATGCCAATAATGAAGGGCTGAAATAAGCAATAAAAACTGGTAACTTAGGAAAGAAAGTTTGATTCAAATTAATGCAGGATAAGTGCATTTGGCAGATAAATATAGAGTACAGAAATAGAGTACAGAACATATCAAGACTGACGGACATAGGAACAATGACGTGTCATAATTAATACAACAAAAGTCCTCGATAATGGATTGTTTCTGCCTCACACAGCGGATGTAAAGGTTTGAGTCTCAACGTAAGTACTGTTACATTAGAATAAACACTCCAATCTAAAGAAATAATTTATTTGGCAAGCTACTTTCAGGTCGGATCACATACACAGGTTGTCCCAGCCGAGTCTCGAATCCACGACGACGGAAGTGACGTTGAAATGATGTACATTGGCAGCTGCAATCGAATATTTTTTGCAAAGAACATCTTGTTAAGATTCGTTTGACCCGTTTTACTTGATATAACGAATTAACGTAGCTTTATTGTTTTAGGTATTTGAAAAGGAATAAAGCATGTGTAAAGAATATTAATCTTTGTGATTTTTTTGAAAGTTGGCATTCACGGTGTAATTTTAACATCTCGTCAAACCAACGTTCATTCAATAATTTTGTAAAGAAAGCCCCTTGGTTGTTTTTAGAAACGCTACTTCTTTCATGAAGAAATTTTAAAAATTGAATGAAGCAATAAAACAGACATTGAAAATGAGAAATGGAATGAAAGAATATATAAACCATTGAACTCATTGGAACATTGCTGTTAGTATATGGTAGTCATTAATGATGCGAAATATATATTTTCTAAAATGAGCTACAGACAAGAGACAACTGAGCGATTAGCAAGATAAGTTTAAGACATATTGATCAAAGTTAACCTACTTTATATATATATATATATATATATATATATATATATATATATATATATATATATATATATATATATATATATATATATATATATATATATATTCCAAAATCTTCTGCGCCATTCTAAATATATTTACGGTTAATTTCAGACCTATTGTTGATAAGTTCATTAATAACAGTGCAAACGATAACTACTACAATTTTACAAATCGAGAAAGTTGATTTTTAACTTTTTACAACAGAACAAAATGAATGAGATATTATTCACTAGACTGACCTAGGCTTTGAGTCTGTTTTTCTTTAACCTGGCTGAAATTAGTCACATGTCAGAGCCTTCGGTCTATCAATAGACACAGCCCTACCTAGATCACGCGCATGGTTTTATTCGAAATACCAAGGTGAAATTATGACTCATCGAATAAATTACAAGCCCGCATTTAAGTGCATGAATGAATGAATGAATGTTGTATGGTTAACAGTAGGGAAATGGAATGCTGTTGAATACATTTTCAAAACAAGCCGGTGTCGCATCAGAGGAGAGCCGTCATAAGATCTGTAAAAATATGAAATTCATAAATATGAACACAAGGTGGATATAAAGTTGTAAATTACTTAAGTCACAGATGATCTTCACTAAAAACTATGGTAAAGTGAAATTAAAACACCGTGAGCTGTCCTTTTTAACGAAAATACCACAACAGGACTGATTCATAAATGTCAGTAATTATTTTTACTGTTGACATGTTTGGGATCGAATTTAAGAGTGGGTAGTAATATATGGGCAGCAGAGAAACGGCTAAAACTTTGTAAACTAACGAAAAGGGGCGAGTGCAACACTGGTGTGTGTACTCGCTAATATACTTGCAAGTATAATGACTGCGCGTGGTTAAATACATAGATAAATTAAGATTATTTTGTCTAGTCGTTGGTTAAAATATATGATAGATAACACTAGCGGATATGGCTGAACAAATATTGAGTGCTTTATTTCTTGTCATTTTCATGCGTGCGAACATTTAAACAATTTATCTACGACAAGTATCAAAATAATTTAAAACATAAACTTCCATAAAGAATCACCGAAAGTTACAAACTATGCAAATTAAATCTGTATTAATATGATATGATATTGGTCAAACTACATGATAACTTGCAACTTGTTCAACGGTTTACTGCAGATTTCAGAACATTTGATGCATAAATTGGGAAGAACGCTAAATGTTCGCACAGTTATCGTTTTTGCAAGAAAGAAATGCATTTTTCCTCTCAGGTCACGAGATCATAACATTTGCATTCATTTTCTATACAATACTTTTCTATGCGTTTATTTTACTTGCATTTTCACTGCATTACAAAGCAATTTGTACATAATTGTTTGATCACAAGCTTTGATGATTAACATCTTTCTCAAGTGTTTTATAATTTCATGAGTAGTTCGGAAGATATGTTTTTGTGTTGCATGCTTTTGTGATAAAGCACGTCCATTTTGTAAGGTTTTGCCTTCGAAAGTTGCGTATTTACATGTCATCATTCTAGAGTCTGGTAGGGAACACATATTTCTGTTTGAAAGACTAGTCGATATAATTCTCCATCATATTACACAGTGATTGCTTAATTTAAATTTTAATAGTGCTTTATGGGGTTGAACTTTATCACTACTGTAAAACGCATTTCCGTAAAACTAAAGTATGCGTTTAACAAAAGTTTCTGTTCATATATTATTCTTGACAACTTTGATTGGTCATTTTTTTGTACATATGGAGAATTCAAAAAGGGTAAACATCTGTGGACACATCCATTCGAGACCTATTTTCCTGCATCCCACTGAATTGACGACATCACCTCCCCCCGTCAAGCAAACACAATATACGTATCCTTACGCACGTTGAGATGAACAACTCGATATTGACAGTCGTACCAGGTTTGGAATTAGGTCTCTCTTGATAGTTTCGTATTTTGATACCACCCTATTATTTAAGGTAGACGGCATAAGCATAATTATGATAAGCCTAGCATTTATAAATTTAAACATAAGCTAAATCTGTTATGTGGTTTAGACTTAGTTTTAAGTTAGGCTTGAAAACTGGTTGGCTTGTTTGGTGACTGCCTGTCACAGACTAACATGGGAGATCAAATGCGTAACTAGGGCTGCAAAATTAACAGCCAACTTGGCTTACGTATTTACGTATGTCTGCTACAGAGGTAAATATTTAAAAATCGAAATGTTTGAGGGGTGATGAAAGTATGCTAAATTATTATAGTACTAGTGAACTTCATTCATGCATAATGCACATACTGATTCATTTAGTTGCCTTGTCACAGGACAATATTCAAAATAGCTCTTTCCTGTCAAAAATTAATGTAAAAAAGGGTTGATGGCAGTGTTGGTTCAGTATAAAAGCCACAAATTGTAGAATGAATTGACCTGATTGCTGCAGTCACAAGTTCACATGCATGCTTTCTACAAAAAGTCATTGGTTTGTTTTTATCGGTATCTTTAGTGTAAAATTATTCTCATTTTTCTGCAATTGGTCATTGTCGGATAAAAATTCACCAGATAAAACGTCCAGTGAGACCTTAAGAGTTAAGCACGGTCTGGAAAGCAACGCATTATTCTGTCACACAAATCTGTGTTCTGTATGGTCACATAATTTATCGTGCTCGAAAGTTTTTTTTTTCTTGACAAATTAAGTATTTAATTGAAATGTTATCAGGATAGCACGCAAAAAAATCAAACATGGCAAGTACATTCTCTGATGATTCTGTCATAGTAATGGGGAGCTTAGGGTGCGTAGCAGCAATCTGTAAGGGGCGTTTCTTATCTAATCATTTAGGACATATGCATTAGGTTGGTAAAGGAGATATAGAATAATTTCCGTTTTAATTTATATACAATTCGAGACCAATGCCTTAGAATTGTATTGGTCTATCTAGATGAGATATAGTACCACTGTGAATGAGATTTATAGCGTACCATATGACTGGCTGACTGTTGATCAAAGAATCTAACAAATTCATGACTAGATCAAAGGTACCAGTGAAATCTCAGAACTGACTGATGTTTACGTGGGGATATCGACTTAGTAGAATTCCAAAGGTGAGTTTTTAAGAGAAAAAGAATATCTCGGTTGACGAGACTGACGATGAATGTATAACTATGTCTTGCATAAACTGACGGGAGGGGGACTAGGACACTCCAGTCTTATACTAACATGTTTTTATCACTTAACCTCTTGTCAACCAATGAACGAATTGTTAATGAAATTGACGGCCAAATGATGGACATGAGCAGTAAATATCGGACTATAATTAAAGGAATATACTTGGTCTAATTTTGATTTTAATAACTAAACATAATAATCGTAAGCTGGGTTAAATTCCATGTTTTAATAATATGTATAAATTTTACACCGAATCTCCTATCAATATGAATGTTGTCTTTTTGTCTTAAGCTGAAAACAATCGTCGGAACATTAATCCAAATCAAATGATGTTTAATCAAGATTCGTTCCTGGTATGTAAAATCGATTATAGCTAAACTAAAATAATGGGTGTGATGTGATATGATTATGATTTATAACGTAGCTTTAACATTTTTTTTTCTTTAGTCATATCGCTACGATGTCAGCTGTGTGGCAGTTTACAGTGATGTCTAGCACTGGGGCATCTTGCAGCAGACATGTAGACCCAGTCACATTATCCTGACACCAGGCCAACCAGTCCTAACTCCAACCTCTTAATGCTGAGCGCCAAGCAATGCAGCTGTTAGTACCATTGTTGTAAGTCTTTGATATGACTCGACCGTGGATTGAACTCACGACCTCCTGCATCTGAGGCGGACGCTCTAACCACTAGGCTACCGGAGCGGTTTACATTAAATGAAAAATCTGGTTAAATTATATGTACAGTATTTAATCGACAGAATTCAATTTGCTATCTGACAAATTTGAACACAACAGGTTTTACGGTTTAGGAAAAGTCAGTGTTTATTTTTTACAGAGAGAAAGATTTGTCATTTTCTACATTTTTGACGTGTAACGGACACTTTCCGCAATTGCAGGTTTAGCAAACTCTTATGTATGTATGTATGTATGTATGTATGTATGTATGTATGTATGTATGTATGTATGTATGTATGTATGTATGTATGTATGTATGTATGTATGTATGTATGTATGTATGTATGTATGTATGTATGTATGTATGTATGTGTGTGTGTATGTAAGTATGTATGTATGTATGTATGTATGTATGTATGTATGTATGTATGTATGTATGTATGTATGTATGTATGTATGTGTGTGTGTATGTGTGTGTGCGTGCGTGCGTGCGTGCGTGCGTGCGTGCGTGCGTGCATGCATGCATGCATGCATGCATGCATGCATGGATGCATGTATGTATGTATGTATGTATGTATGTATGTATGTATGTATGTATGTATGTATGTATGTATGTATGTATGTATGTATGTATGTATGTATGTATGTATGTATGTATGTGTGAGCGAGCGAGAGCATGTGTGTATCGTTAAGTTGAAAGTACTTACTTTTATATCAAAGTGGAGGTAATTGAGCACAGTGTGATCGAATAAATGCTTGAAAAACAAAACAAAAAATGACGTGAAGAATGAACTCGTCGTGAAGAATGAACTCGTATGATCTAATTTACAATATGTATCATCAATCAAAATGAAACCGTCATGCGCGGTGAAGGACGTTCTAGGCTGCAAGCTAACCATATCCAACGACACTTTCAGTCAATGACCAATCTGCTGACACAGTTTGTGAATCGTCTTAGTTCGTCGCCGTTGTCATACAAACTACTAAAGAAAATAATGAATATAGCATTTATAGAATTTAAATATTTGTATAGTAGATTTAAGCTCTTTTATTTTTTTATCAGTGGCCGACATTAATAAGAAAAGTTGATTTTCATTTTTGTATAAATTATGTGTGAAGAAAATATATCTATATATATATCTATATATATATCTATATATATATCTATATATATATATCCGTGATGACCTACTCAGATATGGACAGAAAGAAAAGGTTGATAGGATACCATTTATTCTGACCTATCACCCAGACAATCCCAAAGTAGGTAAAATCATCGCAAACCACTGGCCAACCGTGCAATCGTCAGACATACTAAACCTAATACTTCCGAACAAACCTGTAGTAGCTTACCGGAGACCAAAAAACCTAAAGGACATCCTAGTCAGGGCCAAGCTAACAACAATCGCTAGTCAAAACCAACCTAGTCAATCTGGACCCTGTGGCGATAAAAGATGCAAAACCTGTCAACATATGATAGAGACCAAGACATTCACTAGCACAGTGACTAAAGAAAAACTAAACATACATGGTCCAAACAAAACGTGCAAAACAGAGAATGTGATTTATCTCATCACATGTAAGATCTGTGGCCTTCAGTACGTGGGAGAAACTGAAAAGCTACACATAAGGATAAACCTTCATAGATCTGATTGGATGACAAAAAAGCTGTACAGAAGCCCGGTCGCAGAACACTTCTCCTCCCCTGGCCA